>JAEQBH010004098.1:0-66446 GCA_016808115.1 Tetrastigma voinierianum
AGATGTACCTTTAGGTAAACCTTGGACCTTTCTTTCCATGAAGAGTTCATTCTTTGTTCGGTGGTGTTTGTTTTTTGACTAATACTGAAAGCTATTCAGTTTTTCGTATTAAGGCTGTTCATTTTAAAATTTCATAACCCCATTCTTGAAATTTTTTAAAAAGTTCTTAATAATAGAAAAAGTGAAAATATTTGGCTTTTTCTATTCAGAAAAATTCATTTTCCACTAAAAAAGAAAAATTTAATCGTTGCCTAACAAATAAAAGTGCTAGCAATACACACTACTAAGGATGACAATGGGAGGTTTGGGACGAGGCGGCCCCATCCCGACCCGGCTCGTTTATTTTTTTCAATTCCCAAACTTGTCTCATTTAAAAAATTTAGCAGGCAAGGCGAGACGAAACGAGGGATAAGAAATTCTCAAACCTTGATCACATTTTACATTTGATTTACGATTTGCAATTTTTTTATATTTGCTTTTATATTTATTATATTAAGATTAATATATTTCATAAAAATAAAAATATTATGATTTTATAAATTATTTATTAAAAACATTCTAATTATTAATGTGTATTTATATTAAAGTATAAAACAAAACAATAAAAAATTATTTTTAAAATATAATCGGCGGGATGGAGTAACAATACACAGACCCATCTGAACAGATCTCGAAGTGAAAATAAACTCAAACCTGTTAAAAACTCGATTACAATTAAACCAAATCCGTCTCATTAAAAGCGAGGCAGGAAGAGAACTCCAAATAATCCGTCCCGTTGTCATCCTTACTCGCTACCTAATGTTAAAAAATAAACAACTTAATACTTAATGCTATTAAGTACTATTCAGCATTAAGCTCAAAATTCAATATTAAGTGAAAAAAACAAACACCACCTCAGTTTCCTGCATATTTTCTCCCTTTGGATTCCCTCATCCGCTAATTCTTCCTAACATGTGGTTAGAAGGATCATAAGCTAAAACAATTATGAAAGAAGGTCTTTTTAACATAATGTTTATGTCCCCATATGATACATAGATGATAACGCTCTCAAAGAATAATTCTTACTTTTATTTTAGTTGAGAAATAAATAAATTCAATATATTGATGACTTAGAAAAGGTCATTATCTCTTGAATAATATTTATTAAACTTAAAAAAAGCTTAATACAATTAAAAAAATTGAACAAAATTTCCCATTCATTAATGCCTTAGGATGATTGTATGACCTTTTTCTTTATTATTATGTAGTAATCCATCTCATCATTCTTTTAGTTGGTACATGTAATTTAGATCTCCAAGAACATAGATTATGGGTTTATCCCATAACACATTTAAAAAAAAGAAAAGAATATAAATCTAATACATTGTTAAAAATATTACTCAAGCAGTACTTAAAACCCTAATTTAGTAACTACGGTTTTAATTTTAAGCTTAAAACTATAGTCAATAACTACGATTTAACTTAAAAAATTTAAACTATGAGTCATTAATTACGATTTTGATGAGGACATACTAGTTTAAGTATTTATTTCAAAAACAAATTAGATTGATAATTTTAAAAAAAAAAAAAATTATTTTGGAACAAAACTTTAGACTATCACTCCCTATCCAAAAAAGGATGAAACATTTTGAAATATGATTATGGTTGAAATATTTAAAGTAAAAATTTCCAATTAATCAAGAGCCAAGAGAAACAATATAACCATTATTGACAAGTTTTGAAGTATATGAATTTTAGTGATTATAAAATAAACATATATTTCAATCAGATGGCTTTGATTTAAGACATCAAGATATCTGTCCTTGAATTTTCTAACAAACTAACATATTGTATTATAAATATATAGATGACATGATTAGGGTCTCTCATAATTTGATCCGTTATCTCAAATTTTAGCATGAAATATAATTGTATTCATGTTTTATCGTTTTATGATCCTTTGACTCATACTAGGTTATTCTAATATTCTATGGATATTGTGCAGGGCCACTTCAGGACAACTAATTGATCTCACACCAGAACATACTGTTAAGATATTCCAGGATATTTTCTCAACTCAGGATGACATGGCTTTGATGTTTCTCACATCTAAGGGATCTGAAAGTAGATTGCCACTTCCATGGCTCTTTTATTTTTCCAGTTTTATCCTGCCAATCACTCCTTCAACAAACCCCAAGTGTCTCTTACCTTCTCGTTTCGCTTTCAAATCATTCTCAACCCCGCCCGCCCCACTCTCTCTTCCCACCTTTTCCAGAACCTTTCACAGTCAATCCGTTAATTTCTGCAGCTGTCTCGCCATGCCCCTTGAAGTTCCCACTTCAACTTCACAGGTTTGTACTGTTTTTTTTTTGAGTTATAAATTGGGGGTTTCTTTGGCTTTCCGAACAGCAAAATTAGTGGCTAAATTGATCATTTTTGTGATATTGCAATGTAGCAAAGTCGCCAACTCAATTTGAGTAAGCACTTTTGATGGTTCAAAACTATGAAAATCAATCATTGCGAGTTTATGATCATTTTCTCTAATTTTACTGGGAGATAGCACTGTACATTTCCCTGATTAAGAGAAAATTATGATGCTCTAAAATTTGAATGCAACATTATTGTTTGAGTCGAATGCTTTTGGATGAGCTGTATAAACAAATGGGTGCTTGAAAAATCCGAATCCCGTGATTAGCTTTTATGCCCTTGAATTGGATTTATGGGTTGGGACTTTAGAGTTGCTTCATATAAGAATGTGATTATCTGTTGGTGTGCTAAAAATTTTAAGCTTTTAATGAACTTCGAAATCTTGCAGTTGCAGGACAGTTTGTCGTACTCTAGAGCATACTGGGTCAGTGAGTCTGTAATTGCATGGAATGTGGATGTTGGAGATGGTTCCTGCTATTTGTATTTCAGTAAAATTGCTTCTTTATCCGGCGGGGATGGTGGAATCATAAGTTTTGGATTTTACAATACTGCCAATTTGTGGCGATTTGTATAACTAGAAAATTCTAGGATAGTAACCTTAATTTGGAAAACCCTCATCCCATGTGAACAGGTTATGATGTGAAGATTAAAGCTAGAAAGAAGACAATGGCGGGCTTCCTATAAATGTAATACATTTTCATTTCCATCATAAATTTACAGTGTTATTACTGGTTGCCCGGTCTTTTCTTGTGGTTTGCTCCAGTGTAACCTCCTTTTCATAGGGTTATGGTACTAATTTGTCTTAAATTTGTTTAACTTTTCTAGGTGATTGAAAAATTTCCTCCAACTTCAAAGGTTATAGAACTTAGTCCCTCTGACAGTAGATGCTAAAGTCTCATCAAATGCCAGTTAGCAATTGCTGCCTTAAGTTGTAAGCCTGGTTCTGTATTTACTTCTTTTATAGTTGTTATAGACATTACAGCCTATCTTTCAAGTGTGTATCATTTTTGTAATAACAAATGCTTTCAACATCATACCAAAAGGTGGTTAACTTTCCATCTTGGAATGTTTTATTAGTATTTACTTTGCATCTCCCATCATCGCCATATTCTATGTGGCTATTGAAGTTAGTTTGCTGGCATTCATAAGGCTGCTTGAGAAAATTTACCTTTTAATTGCAGCAACACTTACTATGTTGTGATGTGCAATGTTTAGATTATATTGTTTATTTATTGTGAAAGAAGAGGATTATTTTGTGCTTTCTATTGTCACAGTTGAGAAAAAATCAGTTTCATGCATCCCCTCGTGAACCTCAGTTTCTTAGAGACTTTTAGGATTCTCCATATCTTTGGTTTAAATTCTTATGGACTTTCTGTCACTCCAAGTAAATTATGGCTTTGGCTTGCACTTTCAATAGGGATAGCAACATTTCCAGGAATGCTGTGGGCCATTCTGTTTCATTTATTAATTCAGTATGTGTTCAAGGAAATGTAGTGAAAACTGATATTATGGCATTTATTTGGTAGGTTTTTGGAGAAGGTAGATGGGTGGTTTAACCAACGGTTGTTGCACATTATTCATCCTGTGTCACTCATTGGAGGAGGTAGTTATGGTTCTATATTACAGGATTGTGTGTCTTGCTCTTCTTTGCTGCAGATGTTGTCAGCAAAATAGTTCTTATTTTGCTTTACTCTTGAGCTGGTGTTTCTTTCTCCATTTTGAAGTATATATCATCCTCATGTGGTAGTTTGCATGGTTTAGTTGGAGTTAATTAAGTACAATTCCTAAGTATTGAAATGTTTCATCGTTACCTTTTTTTCTGTTTTATTGACAGATCATAATGGCTTTTATGATCTTATGCAAATAAACCGCCTTTGGCATAATTACTAAGTTTCAACTTGTAACAACCACACATCTAATTCCCTCTCTTTCCTTGCAGCTGATGGGCAATGCAACAATGTTACTGGTTTTACAGTTACCTGGTATCCTAGATGATTATTCTCATATGAGAGGCCCTCTTGGTGCAATTTTCTCTGAAGAAAGCTGCAGCTTCACCTCTGGGCTCCCACTGCTCAAGTATATTACATTCCGATAAATCTTTTATTGCCCAGTCTATGCTTTTCTCCTTTGCTCCACACCACTCCCCTCTAATTCTCGTATTACTTCTGTATAAATTCTTTTCTCCTAACAGTACATCGAAACAGGTTGTACGTGCTTGCATTTACAAGGGATCCATCAATTGGTGATCCTTTGGGCATTGTCAGCCTCGAGGGGTTAATGGTGTTTGGAGTGCTAGGGGACCAAAAAGTTGGGAAGGTTGCTATTATGAGTATGAAGTCTCTGTCTATCATCCTAGCACACTGCAAATTGAAAAATGCACTGCCAATGATCCATATGCTAGAGGGTATGCTGGTTGTCTCAGGCACTGTTAGTCCATACTTCTCTGAAAATAACTAAGGTGTCTCTATATTCTAAAATTTCGTATCACTAACCTTAACAAGTTTGTATCAACATATGTATGTACCTGCACATAC
The DNA here is from genome assembly GCA_016808115.1 of Tetrastigma voinierianum. NCBI lineage: Eukaryota > Viridiplantae > Streptophyta > Magnoliopsida > Vitales > Vitaceae > Tetrastigma > Tetrastigma voinierianum. The sequence goes on from JAEQBH010004098.1 coordinate 4,941, forward strand.
ATATTCAAATTTAGACATCATCTTTATAACTGTTTGTCTTCTTCTGATAGGTTATCTGCAGATGCCAGGCGGACATTATTCGTGAATCTTAATTCTGATGATCTAAAACCTGAAGGATGGGATAATTTGGGAGATAAGAGAGCCTGCTCTTCTTTCTTTCTCTGATATTAGTATTTATGAATTGCATATAAGAGACTTCAGGTAGAATCAATTCTCCTTGTGTTTCTGATCAAAACCTGTTCTCATGGAAGTTTGTTTATCTCTGATTGAAAAAAACATTCTTTATTATCTAGATCTGGCATTGTTTAAAATTTTTTTCCTTTGCACATTCAAAAATTTTTGGAGTTCAATGCATTCTAGAATCTATTATGTCTGTAAACAAATTATGGACTGAAAGTACTTAGATATAAGGTTGCAAACCAACTTTTTAAAGTTTCATAATGAGTAATTGCAGAATTGCTAAACTTAAAACATGGGTATTGCTTTGTCTATCCATTCCATGGTTTTTCTTTTGTCCTCTTGCAACCTAAATTTGTAAAGTGAGGATTGCTCTTGATCCATGAATTGCAAGGCTGGCAATGAGGATAGTTTCTTTCGATTACTCACCCCTAATAGGATGGGTTGAGACGGCGATATATGGGTTAGGACTAGTTTGATTTTTTTCGAGTAGAAAAAATAGTATGATATGTTAGGAAAAAGTAAAAAAGGAAGAAAGGAGTTTCCTTCCTTAAAAACAAACAACTTTGAACAAGGAGGCAAAAATCCCTCTTACAGAAAGTACTTGCAATACCAATGTTACCCAAATTAGTATGGAGAATCACAAACCGCTAACGATTAAGTTGCAAGCGTAATGCGGCTTTTACGTATCTATGTTTATCTATATAAAAAAAGTTGTAAGCGATGGTGGAACTCCTCTAAAAATAGGGGTACAAAGAAGCCTGAACGAATAAATGTAAAATAACTCCCACAATTCCTCTTCAATCCCTCTTTATTCTACCAAATTCTTGCATTTCTCTCTTGCCAAACAAAGCATACCATAGAGGCGCCACAATTTGCCATGTTAAATGGCTAACTCTCCCTAAAAGCTCAGAGCATGGGTTTGGGTTTAATATGAATATCATGTCTTTTAACTCCCTCCCTCATGTGCAGCCTCATACTCGCACGTGGAGAGTCAAATAAACAAATTGAGTCCTTCATGGACTTTCAAATTAATAAATGGGGAATAAATTGTAAAGGGTGGCTGGCTGGGATCTCGCAGGCAGGAGCTCACGATATCATGTTATGACCAGACTCTCTTAAAAGCTCTAACTTGTAGGATTTGGGTTTAATATGAATATCATGCCTTTTAACATGCCACAAAGTCTTGCCTCTAATGGAATTTCCAAAGCCTTTAAAGGCAATGATAAACATATCTTCTATACTCCTTGGGGAAACCTACATTAAGCTTGCTAAATTGAAAAGCTCGTGCCTGACCCAATAGTGAAATGACAGAAGGAAAAGGTGATCGATTATTTGTGCTCTCCTTTGCAAAGAGTCCATCATTGAAGACTAAGGGATTTATAAGGTTGTCTCAATTGTAACTAGTCATTGGTGTTTACCTTCCTATGAAATTTTGCCCGAGCAAAGCAAAGGCCTTAACCTTTAAAGGGGCACAGTCTCACGCCAAAAACTTTGTTGTGGCTGGAACAAGATGAGGTAGGGTCGGGATGGGGAGTACGACCCGTTTAGACACGTCCCTTTGTCATCCTTGCGTATATGGTTTGAATCTCATTTGAACCTGTCCCTATTATAGTCTTATGAGGTGAGATTTGGATTCTCATTACTTTACACTCTCTTTGTCACTTTTTATTTACATGAGTGCGCTTTGGGGATATTCTATTTTTGCTATTGCAGTGCCAATGACCACCACAGTGCATCGACTTTACGTGGTGAAGTTATCTTGCCTTCACTTTTCAGGTATTTTGCCTATCTCTCTTCAGACTTTGGAAGAGGTTTTTTTCTCTAAAAATATTATGAATTTGTAATTGTGAATGTTTTCTTGAGCGATAAACGAGAATCCTAGTTTCAATGAATTGCTAATATAGAGTAAAAAAAAAGCGTGTCCAATATACCTTAGTGTATGGTTCCCCCTCTCTAATATAAATTTGCCTATCAAAAAAAGAAAAAAAAAGGTAAACAATGTCTTCCCTTTATGTGGTGAGGATGTTGAACAATTATGCTGACTTATTTTCTTCTATTTTCTTCTATAAGCAACTTGGTAAAATTTATTGTTTTTGGTTGATCACTTTGACACATCTGTATGCTAGATAGAGTGTGGAAAGAAAAATGCTGCTTCTTTTTTATTTTCTCTTTACTTTACATAGGAAGATGAAATTTTCTTGGGAAGGAGGTGTTAGGATTAGCTTCTAATCCTGATAGGAATTTTCCTCTCTTTTCTATTTCTCCTTAGTTTCCTATTTTGACCCTAACTTTGTTTCCTTTCTCTTCTCTAACACTTGTGTATAAATATGTATGTTCCCTAGTATATTTTAATCAATGAAATCTGAGAATTCCTTTTCTCTCAACAGGAGGTACAAAGGGTACATCTAAAGTGTTTAGGTGTTTTCAAGATCACAAATAAGATCTCTAGGACCTATCTTGTTTTCCTGCTCTCTGCAACGAGTAGAGCTAGTTGGTTGTGGTTTTTGTATGTTAGCATATGGCGTAGCATTACGGGTGGTCGGTGGTTGTTTCAATGGACATGTTGACCATTGTCTTGATGCTGGCCATGGGTTGGATAATTGCGGATTTCTTACAAAATTTCTAGGCTATGAGGATTGATTACAAGCTTGAAATGGACAAATCAGTTAATTAATCGTATCGAGGTTGAGTTCGACGAAGGGATGGAGTTATTTTGGCGAGAAAATATCATATTGGCTTGAGGGTTTTATGGGAGGAATTTAAGCGAATATTTGGAAAGTGCTAGTAGACAGTAAAAAATTCTAGTGGACAAGAGGAAAACGTTCGTTGTGCTACACATTGCGGATTTTTCGATACATTAACATAGAGATCTAACCTAGTTTCTCTTTGGTGTGAATGTTTGGATTGCAATTCACTATTTTGCTCGGGCGACTTGAGAGGGCTGTGGAAGGATTAGAAATCTGGCATCATGTAAGGAAAATGTTCGTTTTACTAGGTAATGTGAAATGAGAGAAGAAAAGAATACTTTTCTTTATTGAATGAGTGAGTCAGTTTTACATCGTATAGAGACACCTATTTATGTACAAAAGAATGAAACAAAAAGGAAACAAAATAAAATACAAAGGAAAGTAATGTACGAGGAAGGAAGGAGATAAACCGAGGAGAATACAGAATATCACATGATTCTCAGGTAAGAAGGAAAGAAAGGCGTATTGCCATAGGGTTTTCACCTCAAAAGTATTTGAGTTATGAGTAGGGATTATCTACGTTTGATTTTTATGTGAGCAGAACTCATTGAGAAGTTTTTATCATTTTTTGTAGTAAAATTGAATTGATTTTGTTTTTATTATTTTCCTAGTAAATAATCCTTTTTAATAGAAATTTCTACTAATGATATATTGATAATAAATGATCTTAATTATGTAAGTTCCACATATTTTCTAGGCATCCCTTACCCCTATGTCTTTTATGGTCCTTACCTGGATTATGACAAACAATTGTGCCTAGTAGTTTTTCTTGCTTATAATTTCTATGAGAAATCATTAAACATTAATATCTAATTTTCAAAAATTATTTTAGACTAAGACTTAAATAGCACATTGTCATAAAGTTAAGATATGATGTTTGAAGGATTCGACGGGCATTCTTCATCTAAAAGATTATGTAATCTTTGGTATCTCTCACATCTTTGACTTTCGATTTCTGGTCATTGATGATGAGAAGGAGAAATGGGGAAATGTGGGTAAATTTCTTATTTCAACCTCGATACTTGAAGTACTCTTTTTTTATTAATTAATTATATTTTATTTTTATCATTACTTCTGTGTTTATACTTTTGTAAGATGGAATTCCAGACATTGGATATTATTATGAAAGTGATACCTTTGCTTCTGCAAAAAGGTCTTATTCACACTGATTTGTGAACTAAGATGGATTATAGCCAAGTAATGGAGAAAACCCTGCATATGATAAAAACTTTAAATTCATTATCATGGTGATTTATGTTGCACTTGCTTATCAGTGGCAGAAAACCCGAGTCATCTTCTTTGAATTTTGCCAATATGTGTGGATTAGATCTTCAATTCTTCAGTACTATGAGCTTATAAAAACACAAAACAAAATAAAATAACATTTCCAGTACTACAGCCATTCCCACTCTCTCTCTCTCTCTCTCTCTCTCTCTCTCTTATCTCTTTTTGAGTTCAGAACAAGGTGAAAGGAATTAGGAAGACTAGAAAAAGAAAGAAAATTTTGGGAATCAAACCTAGGATCTAGGGTTCCTGAGCAATATTGTGAGGAGAAGACAATCGCATGTTCTAAAGAAGCTTGGTAGTTACCAAAACTTTTAGATATTATGTGTTGTTAGATGTTATGCAATTATTTTCCTTTATTGTCTTCTTGTGTGTGGGTCCCTATGAGTGTGTATATATAAGTCTAATATAGTAATGTAAAGCAAGATTTCTTTTCAGTGAAATAATAAAATTAGGGTTCTCTCTTTTCTCTCTTAACATGGTATCGAGCCCAGAGCCACCCAATTTACTTTGATGATCGTTTCATTCCGATCCTTTCTTCTCCTCCGGAACCACCATAGCGGATCCCTCTTCACCTTGACCGCGTAGTCTCTTGATTAGCCGCCGGTGAATTTCGTATCTTACAGGCCGAAAATCACGGTCCCGAGGCGCGAGGCCGATCTACACTTTCCGTTGTAGCCCGCGGAAACCCGGCTACGCCTGCCCAGCGCGTCAGCGCCTCCCTTCTCCGGCGACTTGCCGATCCGCAGCGGCCGGCGGCGTGGAGTGCGATGTCGGGCGTGTGGGCGCGTGGAACCTTCTCCCGTTGGCGGGACTCCCGCGGTCGAGGGTCGTCCGGCGGCGGAGTCTTCTTTGCTCCATCGGTGGTCCACCCAGGCCTATCCACTGCCCATTTTGCCTTCGTCGCCCTCCGTCAATCATCTTCTCCACGGTTCGGGTCCTTGTTTTCTTCATCTCCAATTCCTGATCGTGATTTCCAAGTTCCAGTAGTGATTTCAAGCTCCACGTAGTGATTAAGCCCTCTTATTAGGGCTCTCTTCAATCAAGCGTGATTAATTCTACGAGTTCAGTGGATATGGCTACTAAAAATCCTATTTTTACTTCTGTTATTTCTGGATCTCCTACTATCACATCAGAAAAATTGATTGGTAGTGAGAATTATCTTTCCTGGTCAGCTTTTGTGGAACTCTGGTTTATGGGACAAGGTTATGAGGATCATCTTATTACACCGGAGGATGCTATACCTAGTGTTGACAAGGTGCATTGGAAGAAAATAGATGCCCAACTATGTAGCGTATTATGGCGAGTTAGTTGATCAAAAATTTTGCTTCATCTTGGACTTACAAGACATGTTCTAAGTTTTGGAATCAGGTAAAGTTTTATACGAATGATATCCAGCCTTTATAAGGTGGCTACACTTTATTGTTAATCTCAGCGACAGGACATGGATTTATCTAATTATGACTGGCGGTGCCTCTCTTAAGGAGGAGTTCCTGACACTGATGCCTATTACTAGTGACGTTGGGACTCAACAAGCGCGCGGAGTTGACAAGTTCTTCATAGTCCCTTACTCTCATTGGCCTCCGTTCGGATCTTGAGATTCCCTCGAGATCGGATTCTTAGCGATCAACCGGTCCAATCCTTGGATGATGTGTTTGCTCGCCTCCTCAGGTATCTCCTCCACGGACTTTGCCATGATGGCCCCTTTAGATTCTTACGTATTTAGTTTCTCACACTAACCTTCGGGGAGGGACGTGTGGCGGAGTGAGGACAAGCGATCCTCATTGCACCTATTGCAATAAGCTTGGCCACACTCGTGATCATTGTTGCTCCCGAGTTGCATGGACGGCTCCCTCGCCTTTTTGTGTGATCTTCGATTCGATTCTCGGCCGCCCGGACTCACAGGCTCCTCCACGTCTCTGAGGGGTATTCCTCCCAGCGGCAGGTGAGTATGATGCCTATCTTCGCTATCAAGCGGCCGAGTCGGCCATTGCATTTGTTGCTTGAGGCCCAGTAATGCCTCTTGCTGCACTTTACTCATACACATCTTCTCTTGGACCTGGATTCTGAACTCTGGTGCTTAGATCACATTTACGACAATAAAGATCTTTTCTCTTCTCCTACTACTACTTTACCCTCTTTGTTACCTTAGCTAATGGTTCTCAAGCGTAGCTAAAAGGTATTGGTTTGGCCAAATCTCTCCCTTCCCTACCTCTCCTTACGTCGCTATACTCACGAGTGTCCCTTTAATCTTATTTCCATCGATCAAAATCACTCGTACTCTTACTTTGTTCCATTATTTTTTGATAAATTTGTGATCTTAGGGGCCAAGTGCGGGGAGACGATTGGCGTCGGACGTGAGTCTCGGGGCTATCTATGCCTCACCTCGCCATCATCTCACGCAGTTTGCGTTTCCCGCGTGCCGGCTCCTCATCCGGTCGTGCAGGCGCTAGTGTCCCAAGTTCGGAGAGATGGTCCTGTTTTCCACTTTATGCGTCACTTGCGTGTGAAAGTCTGTCGGCTTAGGAAACATACTCTTGTCGTTCCCTTGTTTGAATAATCGAACATCTCCTTTTGAACTTGTCGCGCGATGTTTAGGGTCCTTGTCGGACTGCGTCTACTAGGCTTTCGGTATTTGTCACTTTCGTTGATGACTATTCTCGATGTACTTGGATATTTTTAATGAAAAATCGAGCTGAGTTATATTCTATTTTCCAGAAATTTTATGCTGAAATTCTAACCCAATTCAATATTTCTATTCGTGTGTTACGTAGTGATAATGCTCGAGAATATTTTTCTGCACCCTTTTTTTATTTATGTCCCAACATGGGATTCTTCATCGATCTTCTTGTCCTCCTGCCTCCTCGACAAAAATGGGAATTTAGCTGAATGTAAGAATCGTCATCTCGTGAGGCGGCTGGTACTCTCCTCCACCACTATCCACATGTTCCTTTTTCGTTTTTTGGGGGCCAATTTGTTCTTACATTGTTATTTAATTAATGTTATGCCTCATCGTATTACATGCTCAGATTCCTCATTCCCTTCTTTTCCCTGACCAACCTCTTTATTTCCTTCCTCCTCGTGTCTTTGGGTGTACTTGCTTTGTTCATGTTCTCACTCCAGGACAAGACAAGCTTTCAGCTAAGGCCACGAAATACATCTTCCTAGGCTACTCCGACTTGGAAGGGTTATCGTTGTTATTCCCCTCGGACTCATCGATACTTTTCTCCGTGATGTCACCTTCTTGAGGGCTCCCCTTCTTCTCCTCCTCAGGAGTCTCTTCAGATTCTTGAAGTCTTACCCCTTCACATCATGCCTCGCCTAGATTTGATGATGTATCTTCTCGATCCACTTCGGGTTTATCATCGCCGTCCAGTACCGTTGTTCCTGTCCGCCTGTTTGGGGCCCTGGCGACTCACTTCCTCTCCCACTTAAACCTCCCCACCCAGGCTCTCCTGTTCTTGTGCTTGCCCATTGCTCTTCGGAAGGTACTCGCTCTGCCAATCCTTATCCTATTTATTTTGAGTTACCATCGATTATCTTCCACTCTGCATTTTGTTTCTCACTATTTCCTCTGTTTCTCTTCCAGACCACCAGTAGAGGTACTTTCCCATCCGGGTTAGCGACGAGCGATGAGTAGATGAAATAGATTGCCTACTGCACTCCAACGGCACTTGGGATCTTGTTGTTTTGCCATTTGGTAAGTTTCAGTTGGTTGTACGTTGGGTCTCTGATTAGGTTGATCCGATGGTCAAGTTGATCGCCTTAAGGCCTGCTTGGTTGCTAAAGGATATACTCAGGTTTATGGTTCTGATTATGGTGACACCTTCTCCCCCGTTGCCAAGATTGCTTATGTCCTTCTGCTTCTCTCCATAATTTGCTATGTGTTCACTGGCGGCACCGGTTGGAATTAAAATGCCTTCCTTCTTGGTGATCTCGCCAGGAAGTTTATATGAAGCAACCTGGTTTTTGTTCTTCGAGGGGAGTCCCCGGTTTAGTGTGCGAGGTGCGCCGCTCCCCATATGGCTTAAGCTTGATCTCCTCGGGCATGGTTTGGCCGTTTTAGTTCTGTTGTTCAATTTTGGCATGCTTAGCGATCTGACGAGACCATTCAGTTTTATCATCACTTAACTCTTCGGGCAATGTATTTATGCGGTTGTTTATGTGGATGACTTGCTATCGTCATTCTGAGGCGTGTCAGGATAGTATTGAAACTAAAAGCGTATCTTTTCACCCACTTTCAAACTAAAGACTTGGGAAACTACCAGTACTTTACGGGAATTAGAGATAGCTCAATCCGGTTAAATTGTAGTCCTCTCGACGGAGTATGCTTTAGGCGTCTTGGAAGAAACGGTATGTTAAACATGTGGTTGACACTCATGGATCTGATAATCGAGCTTGTACCGGTCGAGGGGAGTCTTTAGGAGATCTGGGAGATATCGGCTGACTCGTAGGTAAACTAAACTATCTCACAATTACTCGACGGACATTTCCTTTCCGGTAAGTGTTGTTGGTCGATTTCTACGATCCTGCATGTGTGACCCGTTGGGATCTTTGTAATCCGCGTTCTTGATATATCAAAAATTGCACGGGCGAGGTGTGTTGTACGAGAATAGAGGTCATACCCAGGTTATTAGTTACACAGATGCAGATTAGGCTGGCTCACCCACAGATAGACGTTCCACTTGAGTCTTGTGTTTTTATTGGTGTGCCCTAATATCCTGGAAGAGTGAAACAACATGTAGTGGCCCAGATCTGGCATGAAGGCGAGTGTCGAGCTATGGCCACAGCAACATGTGAACTCATATGGGTGCAAACACCTTCTCCGAGTTGAGATTTGGAAAGGATGAGCAGAGATGAAGCTCATCTGTGATAACCGGGCTGCTGCATATTGCATCGATCCAGGTCTTCCATGAAAGGACCAAACACATTGAAGTTATTTTGCCCTTCATTAGAGAGAATCGCATCGGGATGTATGGCTACTAGTTTTGTCAATTCAAATGATCAACTAACAGACATCTTTACTAAATCTCTCAGGAGGTCTAGAATTAAATACATTTGTAACAAGCTTGGTGCATATGACATATATGCTCGACTTGAAGGGAAGTGTTAGATATTGTACAGTCTTTTCCTTTAGTGTCTTACTGTATTGTGGGTCCTATGAGCGTGTATATATATTAGTCCAATATGTAATGTAAAAAGCGAGATTTCTTTTAAAGTGAAATAATAAAAATTAGGGGACTCTCTCTTTTCTCTTAACATTATGTTATTAGATTTGATAAACTATCTAGGTCTTGGAAAGCTAGGAAGGAAAGGAGCATGATTTTGGCAAAAAGAACCTTTTTATTGATTAAACTTCTCTACACTAAAGGAATCGGCCCTTTTATACCTAAGAGTCATGGACTCATCAAAAGGAAAGCATACAGGATTGGAAAGTAACACAAATAGAAAGCGAAAATTATGGAATCCGTCAAGCAGCAAGCAGTGTGAAATACCTCTAGTAAAACTAACCCAAAATAAACCAAACTTCAAAATGGGTTGTATATAAATGAGCGATCTTGAATGTGATCCCTAACAATCAAACAAAATTAAGGCAAATAAAAGAAGAAATGGCTAGACCCGGGTTCCATGAATTGAGATGTGCTATAGCCCCTTTTAGCATTTTCTCCTCTCTCTTTTCATTGAAGGGCTAAATGAAAGGAAAGCTTTTCTAAAACTTTGGAGATTTTGAATAACTTGGAATCCTTTATATTATGTTTGGTTTTTGGAAAGTACTTAAGGAAAGGACAAAATACTAAATAAAATGATTTTCTCATATTTAGTTGTTGTATTAAAAATTCCCAAGAAAATAAAATATAATTTATGGTCTTTAACTCCCTCTACATACTTTTCCAAATAATTTCCTTCACTTTTTTCTTTTATTTATTCTCTCATTTCTTTCCCTTGCACAATCCCTCAAATTTTCAAGTAATCAAATAGAATGTTGGGCTTCTAGGGAGTTTAAATTTCAATCTAGTTCAAAGAAATAGCTGGGATGCATGTGTTGAGCTGTAAATAGAATGTTGACTTGTAAATAGAATATGAGAATTATTTCAGAATCCCTTAAATTGAGGGATTCGGTTAGTTTTCACACACTGTTTTTAGGAATAAGTTAGTTTCCTTTTTATGTCTCTTGTTTCCTTTTTCCTTCTCTTGTAATCCCCTATATAAACAGGGTGTATAGTCAATCTAAAATACAGAATTGTATCACTTTTCATCCCATATTTTGTGTCATGGTATCGAATGATAGGTTTCTAAAACTTTGGGCATCATTAAACTCATTGCCATTTTAGCCTTCATAATTTAGTTTTTGCTTCTTTCATGTTTTCTTTCTTTTGCTTTGTTTTACTCGATTTACGAGGCAAAACGAGTTGTTTCACATCGGGGTTTTAAGTGAAGATGTCGGTGGTTCTTTGAGATGACTACTACAGCACGAGACCAGGAGGAGATTCGATCTCGGCAACTTGAGGTATTGCAAAATATTTAGAACATATAGGTTTGGATGGAAAAATTACGCTTAAATGGTCTCAACTTATTCTCCTTGTGCTGAAAGAGGGAAGAAGATTAGCCATCTTATGGGTACAAGGCTGAAACTAGGAGATCCCCATTTTGAAGTACAGGATGAAGAAGATTCTATGATTATGGCGTGGCTGTGGAATTCTATGACTCCTGAGATTAGCGACACATGTATGTTCTTGGCTACGGCTAAGGATGTTTGGGACGCAATCCAACAAACGTATTCAAAAGCTAGAGATGCGGCTCAAGTATATGAGGTCAAGGTGAAGACGATTGCTGCAAAACAGGGAAGTAAAACAGTTACCGAATATGCCAATCAATTGAAAACTTTGTGGCAAGAACATGATCATTATAGGGTGATAAAAACCAAATGTCCTTAGGATGCTGCTGTTCTAAAGGATTTCATTGAGTAAGATAGAGTCTATGATTTTCTTGTTAGGCTTAACCTAGAATTTGATCAGGTGCGAATCCAGATTCTTGGCAAGCAGGAGGTTTCGTGCTTTAATGAGGTGGTGACACTGATTCAAGGAGAGGAAAGCCGAAGGTGTTATGCACTTGAACCCTGAGCCTTGGGATGGATTAGCTCTAGTAGCAAAAATAGAATATCCGGAGAAAGGAAAAAATGAGATTTTCGCTTAGAGTGTAGAGACAATCGGTGGAAGGAGAATTAAGGACAATCTTTGGTGCACCCTATTGTTAGAAACCAAGGCACACAAAGAGAAGTGTTGGAAGAATTTGAATGGTAAGCCATAGTCGAGAATGGAAGCTAGTGGAGGGTAGCAAAGGCCTTAGCACACATGGCGGGCTTGACCTAAGCGAGAAAATTCAGCAATAGGTGGGTTCAATAATGAATAAATGAAGAAATGAAGAGAGTTGAGAAGCTTGTTGGGATCCCTTGACAAACTTCTGAGAGAAGCTTGTTCTTGGCTCTTTCAGGTACACCCAGCCATTTTCTTTTTCCATAAATGCCTAAAACAAGGTTTATGATGATTTTGGGTAATAGACTCTAGGTGCCACGGACCATATGAAACCCAAATCAACTTTTTCATGCCTATACTCAAGCCCAAGTAACAAGAAAATTGTAGTGTGATGGCTCTTTAGCTACTATTGCGGGTTTAGAGACATATATCTGTCACCCTCATCCTTAAAAATGTCCTTACATGTACACCAAAATTGTCAGCCGACCTTGTTTCCATTGAAAAGTTTACTCATGATCTTAAATGTTATGTTATTTTTTTCCCTTCTTATTGTGTTTTTTAGGAATAGGGTTCAGGGAGGAGGATTAGACTTGCTAAGGAAAGGAACGGTCTTTACCACCTTGAATTATCTCATAAAACTAGTAATAATTTGTCTTTGTCTTTTCTCAGTTCCTCAAATAAAGATACCATTTGGTTATATCACCTATGTCTAGGTCATCCATTTTTTAGGGTTTTAAAGGTCATGTTTCCTTATTTGTTCCAAGGATCGGTTATTTATGAGTTTCATTGCGAAACCTGTGAATTGGCAAAACATACTTCATGTATCTTTCACAGTAGCAATAAAGAAGTTCTCATCCTTTTCATTATGACATATGGGGTCCTTCGACTATACCTAATGTTTCTGGGGCTCATTGGTTTGTATCCTTAATTGATGACTACACTCGGGTTATATGGATCTTTCTTCTTAAACAAAAATCTGATGTTAGTACTGTTATACCTAATTTCCACTCAATGGTTCAAAACCAATTTGGGGTCCAAGTAAAAAGCTTTAAGACAGATAATGCTAGAGATTACTTCAACCAGATTTTGTCACCCTATTTTCAATCACAGGGCATTCTCTATGACTCATCATGTGTTAACACACCCCAACAAAATGGGGTAGCCGAGAGGAAAAATGGGCATTTACCTAACACAACCTGAGCCTTACTCTTTCAAGGGAATACTCCTAAGTCCTCTTGGGGGGAAGCTGTTCTTATTGCCACATACCTGATAAATAGATTTCCCTCACGAGTGTTAGACAACAAAAGTCCCGTAGAGGTACTTAAGAGTTTCTATCCACACTTTAGAACCTCAAACGGGCTCACTCCTAGGGTATTTGGGTGCACTGCATTTGTTCATGTTCACAGTTAACATAGAGGTAAGCTAGACCCTCGAGCCATAAAATGTGTCTTCCTTGGTTACTTATCCACTCAAAAGGTTACCGTGTTACAACCCCTCGACGAGAAAATTTTACATCTTTGCTGGTGTCACCTTCACCGAAAACAAACTTTTTTTCCCTAAGTCCTCTCTTTAGGGGGAGATTTCAATGATGGAAGATAGTCATTGTGAGTCCCTTGAACCTCTTGACCTTCCTCATGTCTCAACCCATGGTGATGAAGAACCCGAGTCACCTTATTCCATTGAACCCGTGTCATCCTGATTCTATCTAGTGTCACTCGCGATTTTCCATGGTTTCACAGGTGTACTCAAGGGAAAAGGCCAATTCCATAACCGAAGTAGGTCAAGAATCCGACTTCGGGCCCTAGAGATGAAATCACGAGTAGATCAAACACCTTTACATCGCAACCACTGGTGAAACCTTCCATTGACTCAACAAGCTGACCTAGACCTAAACCTTTCCATTGTTGGCCAGGCACGGAGAATGCACTAACCAACCACTTTATCCACTATCACACTATGTGTCTCTTAAGCATCTATCACCAGCCGACAAGAATTTCATTGTGAGTCTAAACGTCACTATCATCCCTAACACTATTTCTGAGGCATTGACAAAAAAGGAATGGAAGGATGCTATGAGAGAGGAGATGAGTGCATTAGAAAAGATAACGTATGGGAGATCGTTGAAAGGCTGAAAGGGAAAAACATTGTTGATTACAATGTGGATTTTCACACTAGAATAAGGGTGATGGATGGAGAGACATAAAGCAAGATTGGTAGCCAAAGGTACTTCGAGCTACGTGGAGTTGATTATCAAAAGACTTTTGCTCAGGGTTACAAAAAATGAATAATGTAAGAATCCACGGTTGTCATTGGCTGCCCACTATAATTGACAACTCCTACAGTATGATGTTAAAAATGCATTTCTTCACGGTGATTTAGATGAAGAGATTTACATGAACATCCCACTAAGTTTGGGGAACCACGGGTAACAAGGTGTGCGAGGAAACTGAAAAGGCCCTTTATGGGCTAAAACAATCTCTAGGGCTTGGTTTTGGGAGTTTGCAAAAGTCATGAAAAGTTTGGAGTACAAACAAAGCCAAGGTGACCACACTCTCTTCATCAAGCACTTTGCTGCAGGGGGAATAACTGCTCTTCTAGTCTATGTTGATGACATCATAGTGACTGAAAATGATGAGAAAGAGAAGCATGATGTGAGGCAAAGATTAGCAAAAGAATTTGAGATAAAGAAACTAGGAAAACTGAAGTACTTCCTCGGTATTGAGGTGGCATATTCTACATAAGGGATCTTCATCTCTCAACAAAAGTATGTGACTGATTTATTGGCAGAAACAGGGGAGATTGGGTGTAAACCGGTCCTACACTTGATGGATCTAAACCCTGAGAGTTGGGAGAGGCTAAAAGAAAAAGGGTAATGGTGGATAAAAGAATGTACTAGAGGCTGGTTGGTAGGCTCATATATCTTGCTCACACCCAGCTAGACATCACCTACTCGATGAGTGTGATAAGTCAATTCATGCATGATCCAAGAGAACCTCATCTTCAAGGCGCTACGAGTCTTTGCATTGCCCGAAGAGCAACCTTAAGGAAAGAATTTTGTTCTAGAAGAGCGATACTCTTACTCTCTAAAGCATGCGACCCATTATACGGGTTCATGGTAGATTGAAGATCAACTATAGGGCATTGTACTTTTCTTGGAGGTAATTTGGTAACATGGAAAATGGCGGAAATGTGAGCAAGATTAGTCTATAGAATGAGTTTAGGGCCATTGCTCAAGGGTTGTGTGAACTACTTTGGTTGAAGATTATTCTAGACGATTTGAGAATCAAGTGAGATGACCCTATGAAGCTCTATCGTGACAACAAGTCGGCTATCAATATTGCTCATAACTCTATTCAACACGATAGGACAAAACATGTGAGGTTGATGAACACTCATCAAAGAAAATTGAAGGAAGGAATTAGTGTGTGTGTCCTATGAAACATCATAACATCAAATTAGGCGATGTTTCTAACAAAGAGTTGACGGTTCAATGTTTCCACGATCTTGTATTCAAGTTGATTGGGAATGGAAGACATCTATTCCTCGGCAGGGATGTGATACGTAAATAGAATTTTGACTTGTAAATAGAATAGGAGAATTATTTCAGAATCACTTAAATTGAGGGATTCAGTTAGTTTCCTTTTTCTGCTTTTAGGAATAAGTTAGTTTCCTTTTTATGTCTCTTGTTTCCTTTTTTCTTCTTGTGTAATCCCTTTTATAAACAGGGTGCATAGTCAATCTAAAATACAGAATTTTATCACTTTTCATCCCATATTTCGTGTCAGCATGCATTTATGGTATTGGGATGCCTTGTCATTGAGGTGCAAACTAATGTCCTACTAAGACTCCTTATGATGGATCGGCAACCTAAAAATTCCCTTTTCTTGTTTTCTTGTAATTTTCATTTGTTGCACTAATCAGTATATCACAGTCTAAAACCTTTTTGTATTGTCTTCTATTTATTATCATTGTTATTATTATTATTATTTGTATTTTATAGTTTCATTTTGGAAAATTGAAGTTGTTTTAAGATTTAAAGGAGCTTGTTTACCAAAAAAAAAAAACAACAAAAGAAAAGAAAAAGTGGATCAAGCTTAATGTCATGCATCTAATGCCTTAGCCTCTTGCCTTTTTACCTCATGGAATTTTGACATGGAAAAGATGGAGGGTTTTTCAGAAGCTGAAATTTCTATGTGGACTGACAGAAATATATTAATTTGGAAAATTAGATTGGTCAAAAGTAATAATGTGTAAAAAATTATCAGGGACTTAGAAACCTAAATTCTTGTTTAACATAAGTTGGTTTCTTTTTCAATTCTGATTCAATATTCTATTGCACATATGTTTTTAAACATCACGATTTTATGTTTTACACATCAAGATTTTTAGGATATAAATATAAAGAAATATTGCCTGATCACATTTTGTTTCTATTGACTTGCTTTGAATAAGCTAGACAGGTTATTAATTTTGAGCGTAGTCCTATGCTTGTACCTTATTTTGGAAGATCTTTTTATTTTAAATTTATTGTAGAAAAGATATATTTTGATTCAAAAACCATATTAAATTGTTTCATGTTTTTTGGCATCATTCCTCAAATGACATAAACGATTATCTGGTCCCCAGATCTGGAAACATTACCTCCTGATTCAGTTGAGCAACAAGCTCAAATTATGGCTATTCAAGACGAGGATGGGTACAACTGGGGGTAGGATAGAATTGTCCTACATGTCAATTTGAATTATTTTATTTTTTAATAAATCTGCATGTGCTAATTAATCATTTGTTAACAAAGGTACAATCCTGTTCTCTAGGGGGTTCCTAAAGGAAGCTATCTGAAGTAACCCAAAGGAGTCCGTAGCGTACTTGAATTTAGAAAGATGAAATGCAGGTGAGGGTCTTAGTTTGTTTTTGTATGAAAGAATAACGAGATCTGTTTTAAATAATACGTCATGGGGACCTTGAGATATGCTATCTTGTGTCACATCCACATTCCAACTTAATCAGCTTTGAAGTTATTTTTGCAATTTCAGAGCCATAACCGTGTGGCTCTCGTGTTGTGTTGGATGTGTCTACAATCATTTGCATGGAAAGTGGGCCATTTGATGAGAACTCTGTTTTGAATGAGGTCATGATTATCGAGTTCTTATGTTCTATTTGTACTGCTTTTCAAATGGTGTTTTAGCTCTTTTGTTCCACAGGATCGTGAAGGCGGGAGGGTGGCGATTAGGCCATGTCATGGTTAAAAAATCTTGAAATTTAGTCCATATAAACCTTGAGCTATTTATGGTGAGTCAAATTTCTTTGATATGAAAGCAATTTGTTTTGTATATGGGTAACAGGAGAAAACCTATTAACCCATTTGATAAATAGGTTGAGTTTGGTGGGTTGAAATATGTTTAATTAATGGAATTACATGAACAGCCCATTTAACCTGAATGCGCACCTACACAATTATGATTTGTTTAACTCATTCAGAACTTTAACCAGAATTAGAGATTAGCTTAGTTTCCAAAATGATTTATCAAAGTATAATAAAATTCTTGCAATTACTTATTTTTTAAAGTCAAATCTTAAGTGACTTTTTAAATTTAGATAAGTTCTTCACTTTTGCCTATCAAAAAAAAAAAAAAAACTTAAAATTTACAAGTATATAGGTACTATGAGGTGAAGTCATAATTGTGTTAACACATGATAAACTGATGTGTTAAAATGGGTTGTGTTTAGTTTGAGGACTTGAACTTCTAGCTGGCCCAGTTTAATAAAGCGGTTAAGTAAGGCATTTCAAATAACATGATCTGATTAACTCGACTCGGACTTGCTAATTTCATGTTGTTTTTGAGTTGTGTTATTGAGTTGTGTGAAAACTTGCCGCCTCTGATAGAAGGCTGCCATGTCAAAATTGTCCTTTTTCCTTAGAGTTTTTGCCTCCCCTTTTCGGTACACATTTCCTGTGGGTGTTCGGGTTACTATTTGAGAAGAAAGCGTGATGGGTTTGCATTGAGAATAGTACGTAGTGTAAATAATACAACTAGTGAACATTTATGGTTGAGCGTCGATTCTTGATGATCTTTTGTCTTTGGGCGGTTAATTATAAGGTATTTCTCATATTTATTTCACTTTTTCTTCTATTTCTCATAATGCGTTTTCCCCGTTCTTTATATAAAAGCCTTATGAAATGTTAAATGCTTCATAAAA
The DNA here is from genome assembly GCA_016808115.1 of Tetrastigma voinierianum. NCBI lineage: Eukaryota > Viridiplantae > Streptophyta > Magnoliopsida > Vitales > Vitaceae > Tetrastigma > Tetrastigma voinierianum. Next base: position 22,603 of record JAEQBH010004098.1, read on the forward strand.
GGTCTCCTATAATAAAATTGGAGCAAAAGGACAAGAAGTTGATCTTTTGAATTTGAAGTCGACAATTGTCGACTTGCAGTCATGCTATATCATATGGGGCAAAGTTTGATAATTTCCATTGGTTAATGATGTTACGTAACACTATTCATTCAAATCCCATATTAAATAGTAGGAGTCCTGATTTTGAATGAGAACTTAATAATATCTGTAGTTACACTTTGCACATATTGCATGTATTTTTAAGTTTTCATGTGGGGCTCTATAACATGATTAATAATTGACTATATGACTTCCTTGTCGGGTTGATGGTTCCGGTTTGATCTCATGGGTCCACATAATGAAAAGGACCATGGTATGTGGCTGTCTGACTTTTCTTGCGCAATTAATGAAATACTTATTTAGAAAGCCAATTTAAGTTCTCAGCAGTGAAATTCATAGGAAAAGTGCATATTAAAATGCTAGTTGATATTCTAACCAGTTGTATCACATCTAGGGGATTTGTGTTAATTGCTTCTAAACCTTTATATAGCTAGCAAGTCAGATAGACTTTGAGTTGGCAACAAATTTGACTTTATAGTTGCTTTTTTCCGTTTCTTTGTATCATTTTTGATTGTCATGCTAGTTGTGTTTCTAGTGGAAGCTAGGCTGGAAACTCTACTCTCTCTCTCTCTCTTACATGCACACACACACGTGTTACGGCCCGACACATACTTACTCCCATCTTGAAACTTGATAAAATTTTTGTGTTGGTTGGGAAGAAGATATTGACACATGTGGAGCGCCCGAGTGGGGGAGTTGTGGTTTATGTAGAGAGAATAAGGCAATCTGTGAAATTTAAAGAATTTGATGCTTAATTGAGACGGAAAGTTCCTAATTTGGTGCTAAGATGTTTTGTATGTGTGTTTGAGTCTCCGTATAGAAAAGAATTAAGGAAAAGAATTCTATACCTTTTATTCCTTTCATATTTATTCTACAATATTCTTTCTAATCTACAACATGTTAATCTGTATTTTTTTTTTCTTGGGCATTTCTTTAGAAGTGAAGTTAATTCGGTCGGTATTGCCTATATGCAGAAAGACCGTTCATGCCTTTGTTTTTTTTTTTTTTTAAACAATTGCTAGAAAAGAATTGTTTTGGTTTCTCATTTTGAAGGTTAAATAGAAGGCATGAAAAGTTATAGATGAATGAATAACCTCGATTGAACGAAGTTATGTATAAGCATTACGGTAAAAAACAAGCGTGATGTATATGGTGAAAAGAAGAAATTTGAATGTAATTAGACTTCGATAAAAAATGAATACATTGGACTTTATGTTTTTACAATAATTTATTTACATTGCAATTATGAGCAATGTATAAATGATGTGCAACTGAGAGAGAGGCGTGTACTCAATCATAGGTGAAGGCCAAAAATTTGCTCCACAGTCTATCGAAGGATAGGGATGGAATTGATGGTTCAAGTATCTATATGTGAGTGTACACTTGTCAAGTGCATCTTTTTTCGTCAGAAACCATTAAGATTTAAGTTTATTTGTCTCCTTTATCCTTATTTCTCTCTTTATAGATATGGTGAAGAGTGGGACTTTGGTGAAGTAGCAAAAAATGGACGTGGGGTAAATGCATCACAGTTCAATCTTTGTGGGGCCCAGGATCGGAAGGTACTCTTTTTCCCCCTTATCTTTGTTCTTTTATTTCCTCTTATTTCTTGCTTTCTCTTAAATTTACGTAGTAGGGTTAATAGCGTAATGAAACTATATCTGCGGAGTCTTGTCTCCATGATTGTCATGTTTGAAGGATAGAAGGATATTAATTACTTGTTGTCTTTTAGACTCTCAAAAAAATAAAGTAGGATAAACAATACCTCTTCCTTAGAGATGGAAATTGAGATCAGCCTTGTTTTGAACAAAGTTTATGCGGAGAGTGTTAAAGGCGCGATATTCATATTAAATCAAAATCCTACAAGCTTGAGCTTTTAGGAGAGTTGGTCGTTTAACATGGTATTAGACCTTGGTTTGACAGGAGGTCCTGGGTTCGAGTCATCTCTTTGCAATTTATTCCCCATTTGTTGATTTGAAAGTCAGTGGAGGACTACATTTGGTTTGACTCGTATGTGGTATAAGGCAACATGTGAGGGAGGGTGTTAAAGGCATGATATTCATATTAAGCCCAAATTTTACAAGCATGAGCTTTTAGGAGAGTTGGTCATTTAACAAAAAGATGTTGCATCAGCAGAGACACATGAATCGGTGGATACCCTCCATTGATTGCAACACGGAACTAGCTATGTATCCTAGGTTTATATAGAATCGGGGTTGTACGTCATGAATCTAATTTCTTGATTTTAAAATTTCATTCACTCTTTGCATGGAGGCTTGATAACTTTCTTATTATTTTGAAACTCTTAATCAGCTTTAATGATCGAATTCGAGATGCAATGCTTGGTGGATCTCCGTTTGGCCCTCCTCTTCAACAAGGTTTTGTAACAGGTCTATTTTTACAGGTAGTCAATCAACTGTTTGTGGGGAGTCATGTTGTTTAAATTTTTATATGGTCTGCTTTTCTCTCTCAATATCATTTTGTGGAGCGAATATTTAATTAAGATGATGAAAATAATTGTGAAATGTGCTTGAGCTAGGGATATTTTCATTGTACAATTGTCACATTATATAGATATTATTTAGTTTGGCTCATTGACCTTCACCAGCTACCACTGCATTTAGACACATAGAGAAATTGGCTTATTAGCCTGCAAGACTACAAACTCATTTAGAAACACTAGAGAAACTACCCCTCACAGAGAAGAAAATCAATAGAGTCTCACCATTGACGATTGCAATATTTGTAAAGAAAACAATATATATATATCTCTAGTGGTTGTGTTGATTTGTACTTTGACTAATCCTATGGGACCCTGAAGTTAATATATATATTATAACCGTGGTTGTTCGGGCTAGTTTGCTTGCACCTCGACTAATCCACGGGACCCTAAAGTTAACGATCCGGTTGGCCTCTAGTGGCCTTAAGGGACTCAGGCGGTGACCATTTGATAAACCCTGACGACTAAGGTACCCATCATGGTTAAGAAAATATCAGTAATAACTAAAAATGATCTTCGTTTGATTTACATCAATTAACCTTATTTATAGGCTTCTCTATAAAATCAAAGTGTACCAGGATTCTAACAACATATTATGACTCTAGTTCTATTTTGATTCCAACTACTAATCTTGATTTAATTCCAACTACTAATCCTAATTTGACTTCAAACTATTAATCCTAATTTGACTCCTAGTACCTTAACACAAATTCTCTTTTTGATGTATGTTAAAGGCTTGATATTCATATTAAACCCGAATCCTACAAGCAGGCTTTTAGGAGAGTTGGTCATTTAACATGGTATTAGAGCACAGTTTGCTTGAATGTCTTGGGTTCAAGTCACCTCTTTGCACGATTGTTACCCATTTGTTGATTGAAAGTCCATGGAGGGACTTTATTTGGTTTATTTGACTCTCCGTCTTGAGGTGTGAGGTTGCATGTGAGGTAGAATTAAGACATGATATTCATATTAAACCAAATCCTACAAGTTTGAGCTTTTTGGAGAGTTGGTCATTTAACAATGTATATTTTAAAGATTCATCTTCATCATATTTCTTTTGGGACAATGATTTATTTATTTATGTAAACAAAGTTTTGGGTGACGGTCTCTCATCATGGACAGTTTGGAGGTTGATCTATAAGAAAAAAATGATTCTTTTCCACTGTATGGTTCTTGTATGATCTACATATAATTCGCTTCAATAAATGAAATTACTTGTACTTCTACAGCCTAATGATCATGACCATGGTGGTGAAGAAGTTGCAGAGCAAATGCTTGCTGTCTCGAAGGATCACATCCAGGTACATCATCTTAATACATTTTCATTGAGAATGTTGGATATATGGTATTGCAACTCTTTATTAATATGTCTGACTTAGTCATACCTTTTAGATTTAAAGTAATATGTGAATCAAGTTGCATTAGCAAGTTGCTAACCTTAATCTTCACAGAACTAAAATGCTAGGGCTCCCATACCATTCATACTGCTGTAACTGTGGACTAACTAGGGGTTTCTGTCTATCCCCCATTTTTACTTGTATTGTAGGTGTTAAAAAGCTATAACCGTTCTAGATTGAGGTTATTGAAATATAGTGAATTTAACGCCTCCCCGAAGATCTTGTTCATAGAGTACATCAATTTACCTTCTTTCTAGCTTTCGAACGCTTTAGTAACTGCCAGATGACGCTGGGGGGATTTCTCGCATTTCTCTTGGCTTTGATAATGAGGGACTGACTCTTTATAGGACCAAAAGAGCCATACTAACTCTTATCAATAAATCATTTTCACTTGAAATAGTGGATTGACTGTTATCTTTTAAACACCCTAAGGGTTATGATAATTGATAACTGGTACATGGGTTTTATTTGTTCAAAGCTCTACTAAAGTCTGTTTAGAATCAAGAACAGAACATCATCTACTAGAACAGGACACAGATGTTAACTGAATAGAGCTTGAGTTCTCTTTCATTAATTCAAAGGCTTTTTTTTTTTTTTTTATATATATATGGCCAAAGGAAAGTAATGAACCATAATGACTAACCTCCTCAGGTTAGAGCACTTTAAAAACAATGCATCAGGTTTGTCCTGTATGCTTTATAAATGGGACCTTTGAGACTGAGTGAAGATGTTTGGTTGATCATTTAGGATGGAGTGGGAAACCCAGGCAGTACACGAAGTCTTTGATTGATATTCTCACTAATGAGTGACAATCGACTTCAATATATTTGGTCATTTCATGGAAGACTGAATTAAGGCGCAATATGTACTTGCCCAGCAATTATCGCAAATGAGTTTAATTTGTTCATTATTTTCGATCTCAACTCTTTAGGAAGATGTTTTAGCCATATGGGTTCACACATTGCCGAGCCATAGCTCGATACTCCAAAAGCAACACTAGACGACCACTACATCCTATTTCTTACTTCTCTTGGATGGTACCTTGATAAAAACACGGTATCTAAATTAGGAGCATCTATTTGTGGGTGAAACCTTCTAGTCTACATCACTATAGTTAATGTAAAATGAGAAAGAATGCTCTTCCTTTATTGGTGAGTAAGTAAAATACAGTATAGGTCCTGCCTATTTATATAGGTCAGGAAGCCAAAAAAATGAAACAAATAAAATACAAAAAGGAAGGAAAATAATGTGCAAGAAAGGAAGGAGATAAATTAGATAATATCTAAGAATATCCTATGATTCTCAACCTCCCCTCGAGTTGGAGAATATGATTATATCTTGTAAAACTTGTACATATGTACTTAATCGGAGAAGGTCACGTCGGAAAGGTGCGTTGGAGAGCGTTGGCGATGAGGATTTGGTAGGGTCCACCGAGAGTCCAGATGGAGAAAGTTTGGAAGGCTTGTAGGAGAAGCTGGCGGAGAAGATTCGCGGAGAGTCTATGCGAATGGTCACGATGGAGCGGAGAAGGTTCGATGGAAGGTTCGCGAAGGTCGATGGAAAAAATCTGAAGATCCGACGGAGAAGGTCCACCGGAGAAGGTCCGCCGGAGAAGTTTCGATAGAGAAGATCCACCGGAGAAGTTCCGCCGAAAAAGGTTCGACGAAGAAGATTTGACGAAGAAGCAGAGAAGGTCCGATGGAGAAGCTTCGACGGAGAAGATCCTACGGAGAAGGTTGGACCGGAGAAAGATCGACAAAAAGAAAGCCATTGGAGAAAATCGGCGGGAGGCAATTTGTTGGAGAAGATCCGTCGGAGAAGATGACTCACTCCAGAACCAACGATGACTTTGATATATGTGAAATGAAGAAGGAAACCAATGTTTTCTTCATTGAATGAGTGAATGTGTAAAATACAGTATAGGTCCTACCTATTTATATAGGTCAGGAAGACACAAAAATGAAACAAATACAATACAAAAATGAAGGAAAATAATGTGCAAGAAAGGAAGGAGATAAACCAGATAATATCTTAAGAATATCTTATGATTCTCAACAGTTAACAACTTAGGTATGACCTTTCTTCTCATCATTTACTTTGTCTTAGTATTTCATTGACATGGCAGGAGAATACGAGATAATGACATTATAGTGGCTATCCACCGAGGTGTAGGAGCTGATTAACGACACTCATAGGAAGAAAATGTTTGGTTGAGTGATGGGAGGTAGTTGAGTTTACTTACCACAAGTCGTCAATATTTCTTAGGATCGTGGGGAAGCTCCACGTCTTTAATTACCAGTTTGACATTCGAGATCCATAGGGTGTCCACGGGCTTAAAGTGTAGTATGCATGTTCTTCAAGATGTCTAAAGTATACTTCCCTCTGAAATGGCTACATTAGGACTAGATTGAGTTACCTTAATGCTGAAAGTACTCGATTTTTCCCTAAGCCTTTCATTTGAAAATGGATTAAATAGGCATTGCTTTGGTTTTGAATGCCATCTAACCACACTGCATGTAATGAGGCGATATCATCCTACATAAACAACCAAGTAAATGCGGTGCCACGAAGAATTATGATGATAAAAGATTGAATGGTTTGTTGTTCTCTACGAATCATACCAAACTCCTAAATCACTAAACTAATCGACCAAACTATAGTTAGGAAAGAGGAAATTATTTCCAAACCCTATAAAGAATAGCGTAACTTGCACCTGAGATCGAAGTTCCCCGTGGCTTGTAAAAACCAAGTGGTTGCTCATATACCTTCTCAAGCAGATCACACCATAAAGGAATGTGTTTTTGATATCGTACTAATAAAGGGGTCAGGAACACATAACAAGCATGGAGAGAAGCAGGTTGACATAAGCAATCTTGGTGGAATGGAGCCTAAACTAAATATTTAAATAGGAAACAACGAGATTGACTCACGAATTTAACTAAATCCTTTGAAGATTTGACAAAATTAAAAGATAAGCTTCCTAATCACCTAGCATTTTGAATTTTGAAAAAAATATATATATTAGTAAACTAAAACATAAACAAACACGGTGTCTACACCCCTTAATTTGGGGTAAAATGCCCTTCAACTCATTTGTATGTTGGAATCCTCAAAGTTTTGTGTGATAGGCCTTTTGTTAAGATGTTTGTAGTTGGTTTTCTTTGTAGTGTTTTTGATAAGTGAGAGTAACCAAATTATGAAGGGGCATTAAAGGCACCTAAATAGAGTGGTCCGAGATTACAAGGAAGCGAAATACTCACCCTCAGTGCCTGAAATAAGTAAAAACGATATGCAAAAAAACCTGATTCTCAACTAGAAGCGCCTAATAAAGTTTAACAAAGTCAAAGACTATCAATTATAAAATTTTAGCTTCTAACCAATGAAGGAGCACAAAATGCTTTGAGTCTTTATATGGAAAGCGCTTCATTTGTAAAAGCTATATTATTCATTGCCTTTCAAATTGTCCAAAATAAAAATAATGGACCCGCTTTCCAATTTTTTGCTACTCTTTGTTGCTTTATAAGAATGTGGGTGATATATATTAAACATTCTTCTATGAGGTGTGTCACAAACTTTGAAAAAGCTTAAGATAATGGGGGAGGCGAGGTGGGTAGCCTCACATAGGAGGCCCTAGCAATCTTATTAATCAACCAATGCGGAACCACTAACTTCGATCATCGAGGATATGAAAATAATGGTAAATACAAGACAGTCATCTATTGCCTAGTCTTCCTCCGAGGGTTTTGAGAATCTTGGCATAGAACATGGAAATAAAAAACGGATCAAAAAGGAAAAATAAGAAATTCTTTTTGTCATTTCTATCCAACAATATGTGAGATGAATCTTTGTCTTCGTATCCATATGTTTTGAAGTTCAATTGCCTTACTTTCTTCATTTCACTTCGATTACTTGATTTCTTTCCATTCAGGTTAGGATGTTGCAAACTTAAGGGACTTTGTGCTGACTAATTGTGACGGAGAAGAGGTAAAGAATAGGATTGCATTGGGTGAAGTTTGATGCAGTTGCATTTTTCTTATGCTAATTAAATTTGTGCTTCTTTTGTAATATTTTATGGAAGGTTTACCTTAAATAAGATTTTATTCTCATTTTACTTCTGTTTGTTATGAAATTGGACATAGTTTGTTTTGTCTATCTATTCCATCATCGGGATTTATGTTTGCAGTCATTTGTTAACTTTTTTTTGATAAATTATTTCCTATTTGGCCTTCAATAAACCAATTACTTATCATAATTATGTACCTATGGATACATATGTACCTATATATACATGCAAACCTTTACATGTATGCATATCTGCATACCTATGTGCCTATGTACACATACATATGTACTTGTGTACAAGTAGACATGTATTCATATGTATATACCAACATATCGAGATACATGAATATGCGTATATACTACCTAAACAACATGAAATGTACATTTGTACTTATGTATTGTAGATATGTACATACTTAGATACATACAAATATAGCCTTTAAAGACCCTAGTCATTCTTAAGTCTTTCCAAGGACCTCATCGAATTTAGCTAAATGGATAAAAATCCGGTCAACTGTATGTATAGATTCATCTGAGAAGATGGATGTGGCTAAAGAAATTAAGTAAATTGGAATTTCTTGCTATTGGTTTACAAATGATGGCATTTGGAGAAATGGGTTGGTTGGTTAAAAATGATGCATCTCAACAGTTAAGTTCTTCGTTCTTATCAATGAAACCCTAACCATGTTTTTTTCAAGGCAGGGGTTAAGACAAGGGGACCCCTTCTCATGTTGTGATTGCCATGGAGATATTTGGTTGTCTTACGAAAGGGGGAGAGGCGGTAGTGGGCGGTATCTTTTTGAGTGGCGAATGAGAGGCGAGGGTGGAGAGGATTAAGATCTGTCACTTATTTATTTAGGTGTTTTGTTTTCTTTGTACCCACAGTATTAACACTCACTCTCTCCTCATAATCTAAATCCTGATTAAACCCAAGAGAATAATATTTCTCTAACTGTCAAGACAACCTCACTTCACTTATAGAGTTACACTAACTATTTTATTTATTTATTTTTTACTACTTTGGAATGAATATAATAAGGAGATGAGGTCTCTATTTATAAGCTACTATTACTACCAAATTTCCACCATAAATCACGTTATTTATGATATATAAATAACATGATTCTAACTTTGTTTATGCAAATCACATGCTATTGCCAAATATAAATAGCAACATATTGAAACACACAATCTGATTTAGTCATGCCCATTATTTCCTCATCGAACATTCTTTTATATATAATATACGTAGGTGTGAGAGCTTACGTATTGCATTCCACATCCTTAAATCAAAGACTTCACTGCAAACAGAGTCCTGCTCTTTCATTTGTGTATGACTTTTAGAGTATATAATTTGATGGCTAATTGTTTAAGTAACCTAATAATGTCATGAACCTCTACCAAGCTCATTTCTCTTGTATTTAAGTACAATTTGTAAACCTTATGTATCCAGCATATGATATTATTTCTTTCTCAGGTGAAAGGGTCTGAAGTTTCAACATATGATGGGACACCTATTGCATATGCTGCATGCCCCACAGAAACAGTAAGAATCTTCATTATATTCACAATTAGATGTCTCAAGATCATATACTTTTGCATTACTAGTTTGGTTGTGCTTTGAGTTATGTTTTCAAGACATGCCTTGAGAACATATCACAACATCACTATATGCTTGTGGTGTTGAATCCTCATTGTGTTCATTATCGATTACTTGAAAATAAGGAAGTTGTATGTCCCATTGATTTACATAGTTTGAAATATATACAGTATGCTGAGCACTAAATTAGGAATAACTACTAATTTCCTAGAATACAAGAGTTGACTACACCTAAATTATAGTTAATCAATCCACATATCGTGAATGATTGTTGCTGATTTATTTTCATTATTATCAAATTATTCTCCTTTCCAAATATTCTCTTTTCCCACCTCCCCTCAAGCTGGTCTGAAGATGTCTTCCATGGCTAGCTTGCTTGTCGACTTTTGGCCCCTTTCTTGGTAGTCCTTTGTTGGGAATGTACGGCTTTGTTTATGCAATTTGGGGCGTAGGTCATACAAATACGTCCACTTCTTCCTTGATGAAGTGCTTATCTACCTCAGCATGTTTTGTTCTATCATGAAGAACTAGGTTTATTATTGCTTTATCGAGATTGTTGCCTTGTTATCACGATGCGCCTTTATGGGAGATTGGCTTCTTCTGTGTAGTTAAATGAGGATTCTTTTAATCGATAATACTTCACATATACCATGAGCAAGCGATCTAAATTCAGCTTAAACCTTCTCCCTCACCACCACATTAAAGCTATCTTGCGCACTATGTAACTAAATTACCTCACTTAGATATTACAATTGCCAGAGGTCGATCGATGCATTGAATTCGCTTCTGCTTGATCAACGTCTGTATAAACCTCGACTTGTAGATGACTATTCTTTTGAGCAATAATCCTTTTCTGGCGATCCCCTTTAAATACTTCCAATATCCGATATGCGGTTTAAAGTGTTCACATTGGTGAAGTGCATGGGTCAACACTACACCTACAACAAAAGCTATATCTGGAAGAGTGTGTGATAGGTAAATAAATTCTGACCAGCCTTTGGCGCTCCATTGTTCTTCACTTCTAGCCCGGGTTTGGCAGGTTGAAGCTTCAGATTATTGCTCAATTGGTGTCTCGGCTATACAACCAAAGTAATCCGTTTATGACAGCGGGGTCTAACACATATTTATGTTGAGATGCGAATATACATCTTGGATCTGTAAATTCCATTCCAGAAGTACTTTGAGCCTCGAATCTTTAATCTCAAAATCACTAGCAAGAAGCTCTCTTAAGCCTTTCTTGCTCCAACATGGTCATCACCGTGAAATTATGTCATCAACATAAACAATTAAAATAGAATTTTCCTTCCTTTGAGTGTCTATAAAGCAGGTATGAGTCGGCTTGACTTTTGTGTACCAGCCCATAACGGTTTTGAATCGCTCAGCCTATGCTCAAGGCGATTGTTTTAGACCATATAAGGACTTTTTAAGCCTGCAAACTTTATGACTTCTTAGTTTCTTTTCAAATCCCGACGGTAAACTCATAAAGACCTCCTCTTCTAAGTCTTCGTTCAAAAAAGCATTTTTTACATCCAACTAGTGTAAAGGCCAGTCATAATTTGCAGCCAAGGATAGTAGAATATGAATGGAATTGATTTTTTACCTTGGGCAAATAATTTCCTGATAATCAATCCCACGTGTTTGTGTATATCAACCGGCTACTAAGCAGCTTTTATACCTTTCAACACTTCCATTAGCTCTACACTTGATAGTAAAGACCCATTTACATTTCTGATTTTCTTCTCCCTTGGCCAGATCCACTAATTCCTAGGTCCTATTCTTCCTTAGAGCATTCATCTCTTCTAAGACGGCTGATTTCCAATCAGGATTCTCTAGTGCTTCCTGGATCTTTTTTGGAATAAACAGGTGAGAGATTTTTGTGGTAAAGGCATTATGGGATATGATATGACACTTGTTTGGCTATGGGATGTTCGGTGCGACCCCTACAGGACTCGTTTTTCTACAGTGCTATAGGTATAAAGGTCGAGATATGGTAGGAGTAATATCGATAAAAGCGGTTGTAATTAGAAAAAGAAAGAGTTGGATTTACAGTATTCATTCAATGAACCATCACATGGGGAAAGATAAGCGGGTTACATGATTGAGATCTTGTTAGGTCTATTTTTTCTTTGAGTTCCTCTTCACATTATACGATGGATTATGGATCTAACACCAAACTATATCCCACACAGACAGGTTCTATACTGAAGCGAGATAGATTAATAGTTTTATATTCAGATTTTTAATTTCTGATTATGTGACATGAGATTATCATTAATGAAAAAGGTGTAGGTAAGGATCGATTTCCCCAGCTGTGCTTCATTGTTAACTATCTCCCCTTGAAGGCAATTTTTCTGAAAATATGGTTGACTCTCTACAAAAGACACGTCCATGGTAACAAAAAATTTTTTGGACCGAGGATTATAGCATTTATACCCTTTTTTATTTGGGGCGCCTTGAAAAGAAGCGTATTTTAAGCTCCCAGGATCAGGGTTGGGTCATGATCACGCTAGGTAAGTGAACATGGTCTGACCAAAGACTTTTAATGGTAAGTCGAGTGGTTTGCATTATGGAAATATTTCCTAAGGCCCTTGAGAGGTGTAATGTCTTGTAAAACACAAGTTGACATTCTATTAATCCAATAAGAGAATTTGTTAAATTGCATCTCCCCATAAATACTTTGGTACATGCATGAAAAACATGAGCTCGAGCAACTAGGTAAATGATGAGTTTTCCTTTGGCTACACCGTTTTTGTTGGGGAGTGTCACTATGTGGAATAATGTTGGATGGCTTTTTCTTGTAAAAATTTCCCAAAACGTCATTGAAATACCCGGTTCCATTATACGGGGAAGAATTTTTATTTGTGTTTGAAATTAGTTTTGATCATGGTGTAAAAAATCTTGAATAGTTTTTCAACCTTAGATTTATCACTCATTAAGTATGCCCAGCAAAGTCGAGTGTGATTATCTATAAAAGTTACAAACCATTTTTTTCCCGAGGAAGTTGAAATTTTTGAAGGCCCCAAACATCACTATGAGCAATTAAAATGGTTTGATGCCTGATAGGGTTGTGACTTATAAGTATTACGATGACTCTTTGATAAATGACAACTTTCACATTCAAAAGATGAACAATCCATATTTTTAAACAAAACAGGAAACAAATATTTTAAATATGGGAAACTAGGGTGCCCTAATCTAAGATGCCAGAGCATTATTTTTTCAGGAACAGAAAGAAAACTAATACTAGTATTAAGGCCTTGAGCCTGTTTATTGCAAAAAAGGTTGTCATCGAAAAAATAGAGTCCACCCACCATCCTAGCACTGCCAATCATCATCCCCGTGCTCTGGTCCTGAAATTCCTGGCTGAGAATCAAAGAATATAGCATAATTAGAGTCCTTAGAGTTGATTGCAGCGGATAAAAGGTTACAAGTAAGGTTAGGAACATGCAGGGTTGATTTAAGAGTGATTGTTTCAGAGATTTTAATAGACCCTTTTCCTGCTATAGGAGAAAGTCTACCATGTGCAATTCGAACTTTTTTATTTCCATAACATGGTGTATAAGAGTGGAAAGCATCAGAGAGACTTGTCATATGGTCAGAAGCACCAGAATCAATAATCCCTGATGTAGAGTTTGAATGACACGAAAGCACAAGAGTCTACATTTGAGCTAAAGAACCACTAGGAATGCAGTTCGAGTTAGTTTAACCTTCAGTAGATCCATCTTCTCCTTGGAAGGACCAGTATTGAGTGTGCGCCTCATTTACGGAGGTGTTGGGCTGATAGAGAGGGAAACCTCTCTCCCGGGCTCTTCTTTGATTTGATGGTTTACCATGGATCTTCAACCAGGTCTCATGGGGTATTGCCCGCGGTTTGTTGCGAAATCGCACCACACTCATGGTTTCATCTCCACATCGCTGATTGTTCATAGACACTTAGATTTGCATCAGCGGTGGTAAGCAGAGTTCTCAGTGGTGCTGCAATCCTTCTTCCCCAGAATGACATGGCGACTTTCCTCCCGCTGAACTTCAGCAAAAACTTCCCTCAAGTGAAGAGTGACCCACGATAATGATTCTCCTCGCTTCATCAAACTCCGCTGAAGCCTACAAGGGAATTTAAAGATACGATCATTCTCCTCCATCTTCCTATGGTGGTTGTAGTCTTGAGGGATTTCCCATCATGGGTGTTAGACAAATCAAGGTCCTGCCATAGTCTCTTCAGCATGAGGAAGTATTTGGTGACATTATCATCTCCCAGTGAAGTTCACCAAGTTGTGATTGCAATTCATACACTTGCGATTGATTTTTGAGATCGAAATACATTTGGTGAATGTTGTCCCAGAGTTCCTTAGCAGTACGATAATTCATATAATTTGAGGCAATGTCTTCATCCATGGAATTAACAAGCAAGCCATAACCATAGAGTTCTCAGCATCCCAGGCGCATAAGCTGCATTTTCTGCTGCATGTACATTCTTTTCTCTAGTTAGGTATCCAATCTTCCCTCTTCCTCAGACAGACATTGTTTGAACATTGAGCGTAGGAAATTATCTCCATTGAGACGAATACTGGTAATCTAGAAAGTGCGTTCAGATCATTCACAGGTTTCTTTGAAAGAGTTCATGTTCAAGGAAGGGGATATAGTTTCAGAAGATACATCGAACCTGTCGAGAGGAGGTAGGTTTAGTTGGGTAGTGCAGAAACTTTTAAGAGTCAGAACAATCATTCAGCTCTGATACCGACTTGAAAATAAGGAAGCTGTAATGTCTCATTGATTTACATAGTTTGAAATATATACAGTATGCTGAGCACTAAATTAGGAATAACTACTAATTTCCTAGAATACAAGAGTTAGGCTACACCTAAATTACAGTTAATCAATCCCACAGTTTTAATTAATCTGGTACGTTGTTGTGTTCTAATAGGGACATCATTTTCTGGAACCATGTCACATAACAATTTTACTGTTTCCAGATCAACTATGTTTCTGCTCATGATAGCGAAACTCTATTTGACATTGCGAGTCTGGTGGAGCTAAACTCTGCTATTTCATCTTTATATGCAAGTTGAGATATTCATTGTCCATCAAAGAGATGTATCTGCATATGCTTTCCTAATGACTTCCTCTGCTTGTATAGACTCAATGCAGATTTCTGAAGAGATGCAGGATGAATCATTTGGCAACAAACATAATAACATACCCTCTGGGTTCCTGTATTTAATATGTTGATAAAATGATTTTTAAATCACTCATTTTTGTGCGATCACTTTATATCTCTGAATAACATTGGAGGTTATTTTTTTGGTAGTCTTTTACGGTTATAGTAAGATAGTAGTCACCCGGAGCAAATGGAACCTTCTGGAAGAAATTGTCCATGGATGAGTGTTGATTGTGGAATTGTGCTCTCTTGTGATGTCTGGCTGGCTTTCTGAAACCTGTAATAATTTCTTGTACATGCTCAATAGTGCTGCTAGTTTTGAATGGTACAGATGAGATAAGGTTGTGTTGTTCCAGTAAGCTTGAGGTTGGCCTGTTTTTCATTGTCTGGATGAAGCACTCCTATTTTCAGTGTGCTGTAAAGTCCCATCTGAACCTGGCCCATTAACTAGGTCTCCAAGTCTGGGTAAGATTTGTTAGATCTCATCAATAGTCCTTAAAAGAAAGTTTGCTCAGGAAAGAGCTTCTACACATGAATCCTCAATAAAATTGAAGTTGAGGCATCTCTATGCCTGTTGCTCCTAAAATGTGGAATTTAGCTTTGTGTGTTTGCTTGAGGCTAGAAAGCTTAGCACTATTCTTTCTTCTTTCATAGTAATGAACTGCACACAGATTGGTGGTCAAAGTGTAACTCTGGTAGTTGGCAAGGTTTCTTTCCTGACAAGGTCGTATTAGTGACCAATCTTACCTCATGTCAGCTCATGGAGTGGAGTTGTTTTTTTTTGCAAATTTTGGTGTTGCCTGTGCAAGCATAATGAAGAGTTGGCTGACCATATCCTTGATTATTGTGGGGTGCCTCATTGTTTCTGTGTTTATTCTCCTTGTTTGGAGTCCCATGGATGCCAAGTAGATGTTATTGGGTTGGTATGGAATTTTACATACAAAGCTGCAGAGGGTATGGAAGTGGTCCATGTTTATGATTTTACAACCTTTTCAAATTTCTTCAACAGTTCAAAATGAATTCCCTGTTAATATATTCTCTCTTTGTCCACGAAGAGAGTTTGAAACTCTGGTTCATTTGCAACTCCTAACCATGTTTGACTTCACGTGGTTGGAAATGATTGAACAACCATATATCTTTATTAGATGTGTGTTGGGAGGGATATCATGCCTGGATGATCACGCTGTGATTGATGCTTAGTAGTACTAGGACTAGCAATTAAAATGGAGTCAACTTTATGGAAGTTTTGTGGAGGTGAAGTCTCTGGGACACCTGACTTCTTGTGGCATAGGATGCAGACCTTTCTTTTGTTGGGGACCCTGGGAAGTAAAATGGATGGAGTTGTGAAATTTTGGGTTTCTTTTAAGAGATGAGATTTTACTTTCTGCGAGCTAGATCAACCAACCAGCTAACAGTTTAGTTGGCAAATCATGGAGCCTACCTGTTAAACGGGTTTTGTTGGTATTTTCCTTGACCAATTTGGGTATACTAAACTTTGGAGGGTACATTTTGTTCTTATTTTAGTACTCTTTTTTTCTTCTTTGATTTTGAAGGATTGCTAATATTTGTATCTCTTGTTTGATGCTGATACTGCACCTATTTAAAAGAGGCACAATATTCTTCATGTATCTAATAGTGTCTTTAGCAGCATTGTTTTGTTTTCTTAATATCCATTCTTCCCATGCTAAAATAAAATTTATTTTTAGGAATACCTTTCCATGCTGGTGATGAGATGTTACGTTCAAAATCTATTGATGTGGTCGTACAACTCTGGGAATTTGGTTTAACGGGTCCACTACCAATTTATTTTGTATACATTTTTCATAACTCTGAGTTCCATTATCTTGTGAATTCCACAATACCATGATGATGGAATTATATAGAGAAATCTCTCACCTGGTTATCTGATATAAAGTTTCCCTCTCTCAGTTCTTGTGGATGTATTTTACCTCAAATGTTGTATCTTATTGTTTCAGGCTAGACTTCAGCTACAATACCAACAAGTGAGGTCTGTTGGCCTTCATGAAGAAAACGAAAAGAATTGGCCTCTGTAGCATTCATTAATTTATAGTTATCAATTTTATTTGTTTACTTTCCAAGCGATCTAGCAAATTATCCTGATCCAATTTCTTTTAGATTTAACATTGTGAAACGAGATCTGTTGATGCTGATTATTGTTTCCTTATCATTTGTTCCCTAGAGAGGGAACAAGCTTCATGACATATTGAACCCTGTCTCCTGTTTCAGGATTAAGCCAAGATGGCGGATCATCAGCACAAGCCTCAGAAAAGTCACATCATTGCTGCAGTTGAGAATTTTTAAATGTAGTAAGATTAGGTACTCTTCACCACTCTTCCCTTAAGGACAGTATTTTATCAGGTGACTACAGATATTATCCCTGCATTTTTATATAGAACATTATTGGAGATTCTTAGGTATCATCTGAGTGGATTTAAGCAACATGTCAGGGGAATAGGAGACATCTTCTTTGTCTAGCAAGAAAAAATATTAAAAGGAACTGGATTCCCTTGTCTTCTATTTCTGGTATGGAAGCATCAAATTTCAGGGATCTTACTTCTGGATGAATGCTTCCATGGACTCTGTGTGTGTGTGTGTGTATGTATACATAGTAGATTAGATTATCCAACATTTCCTTGGATCTTACTGTTCATTTGTGGCATTTGCTTTCTATCTCTATGTTAGTTTCAGCCCTTCCCCCAGGCTAGTTGAAGAGATGGAAACCATGCCATTAGAATTTTACACTTGTGATAACACTGCTTCCTCTTCTCTCAACTTCTTAGCAACTGGAATATGGCTCCAGGCACCAACTAATGAGCGAACGCTTGTTGAAATGTCACACAGCATTCATCAGTGAACTTACAGAAATTCTTTGACAAGTTTCTATGATACTCCTTTTTCAGGCCGCAGTGCGTTTCCATAATACTGGTCCTGGGTCCCTGGCATCGTGATGAGCATTGAAGATGGCCATGAAAGGTGTCCCTGGAGTTATCTCAGATCCTGTGTGGGTAAATAGATTGCTGCTTCTCACTTATTGCAGCAGTGTCAATTATCTCATTGTATAATAGTCAACTTACCCTTTTTATTCCAAACAGCTACTCATATATTGTTATGTCATCCAATCCAAGCCCAACCAGGATCGAATTTGCTAGCCCTGCACTGCAGGCAAGAACTCTACAATTGAATCCAGTACAGGTACAGCCGTTCACGTTCTATCCATCCAGTGATGGTTTTGCAATGCATGGCGTTTTCAATTTGGGCCCTTGATGCAGTTAATGTCAACTGATGAGGTTATCAAGAACTCAACCTATGTAGCATCGTCGGATGCTTCACTGTATTACCTCAAGGGCGACATCTGTGTTTGTTGAGCCTAGGAATCCTGAGTAGCATGTATCCCTACCAAAAGCATCTGATACGTGCCAAAGGTTAGCCAAGAACTTTGGATATTCCCCACTGGTGGTACACCCCAGCTCTCTAGGCTTCTTGTGGGGATGAAGCAGCTTGAACAGCTGAAGATGACGTTGTAGATGGGTTACAGGAGTTGTGATGTAGAGTTGTGGGGTATTAGTAAACCATATTTTGCTGGTTATTCTTAACCACTTTCATTTCAGATCATCAATTATTTATCTATATTTGTGGCTGAAATAATCAAAGCGTCTTCATAATATGTTTATCTGAATCTGTAGCTGAAATAATCAAATGGTGTTTGGCGTTGGTACATTTTGAATAATAGGACTTTTCTGTATTTGTTTCCAAATGCCAATGATTAATTAAACAGTAGGCAGCATTATGTGATTTTCCTTTTTCCTCCATTAAGGAACTTTTGAAGTCAGGTGAGTGATTCACCTGTCATTTATCAGATGCATCAAAATAAATGAAACCAAGCACTCATTTTTATATGCCTGCACCTAGGGGCGGAGCCAGGAATTTTCTCAGTGGGGGCAATATCCAACAATAAACATAAGTTGGCCTGGTTGTTGAAGCCTTGCCATTCCACACTTGATGTCCAAGGTTCAAATCTTCTGGTTGGGGGAAAAAATTGTTTTTGCTTTTCAGTGGGGTAAAATGATACAATACGGTTTTAGAAAAAGAAATTCAAATTTTAGTGAAGCAATTGCCCCACTGGTCCTACCTTGGATCCGCCCCTGCCTGCACCATATGGTGGCTCCTACTTGTGCAGCCATTTTTGTTCATTTTGCAACGCATAAAATTTTCAGTTGACGTTGCATCATCTTGTGAAGCAAAATCATCTCTCCTACTTGTATGGAAGAAGGTTCTTTTCAATATAGGTTTGTCAAACAAGAAACAGCATGATCTGTGTGGTCACTTTGAAAAGTGATTCCACATTCGCAGGAACCTCTTCTTTGGCATATAGTAAGTCAAGCTTACTCTAATGTTTACAATTTCCTGTAAATTCCTCTGTTCTTTTATCTTACTAACTGTTTTACTCTTGTTTTTTCTTATTTATTTTGTCTCATGATGGGTCTTTTGAAGTTCTAATCCACTAGACGTACTCCAAAGTAGCCATCAGGCTAAGGAATGCATCGTGGAGAAAGATGCTGAAGCTCAAAAGTAGACATGCAACAAGCTGAAGACCAGGTATGTAGTCGTCGGCATGCATGATACATGGACAAGTTGATTTATGAGATTCTGAGGTTCAACAAACACAGCATTCACATGTTTGTATCTCAAAGCCTTCTTTTACTCAAATGTGAATGTTGCGGAAAAGGCATAAATTATCTAGTGTGTGTTCATATGGGAATGCATTTAATCTGCTATATCTGTGGATCGATATGAAATAGATATTAATTTATAATCTTATTTTGTAATATATTTAAAGGCATGATATTTATATTTAATTTAAATCTTACAAGCTTGAGCTTTTCGGAGAGTTGGTTGTTTAACATATATCAGAGCCTGGTTCAGTAAGGGGTCTTGGGTTCGAACCGTCTCTTTGCAATTTATTCCTCATTTGTTAATTTGAAAGTCCATAGAAGACTCTATTTGTTTATTTGACTCGCCACATGCGGGTATGAGGCTGCACGTGAAGGAGGGTGTTAAAGGCATGATATTCATATTAAACTCAAATCTTATAAGCTCGAGCTTTTAGGAGAGTTGGTCGTTTAACATAATCAAACACCATTTGCGTTGTATCAATCCATGATTCTTAGGTACACGCATGAGAGCAGACGGGCGGATGACGCATATTGTGAAGGAACCCAAGCTGTTTATGTCATCCATTCCTCAAAGGTTTAGCCTAAGAGACGAGAAAGGGGAAGCTTTAATGGGTGTCTTGCTCTCTGGTTTATGGAAATGAGCTCAAAGCATGCCCAGCGATTAGTATACCGGATATTTCTCGAGTTCTCTCTTCAAGGTACGGCCAGTCAAGTTAGCAGAGACCCCTTCAAGTAGAAGTTTATGTCATTGAAGTACCTTGAAGTTTTCATACTTTAGTTTCAATTCTTGCATGCGTGGGTAATTTTTATGTTTATCTAAGTGTTTGGATGAACCATTAGGCTTCTTCGGCATCTTTTGATACTCTTTCAGGAATGAGTGTTTTTTTGTTTGCCTAGGATTCTCGATTACCACTAAATTGTGAACCCAAAATAGGAAAGAAAATCAATTAGAGATTGATTGTCCAAAGCCATACAACCTCAAATCCAGAAGTCTCCTTTCTATCTGCAGTGTATGAACTAATTGCAGATGCATGGACTACTGGCTAACTAGCCAGCCAAATGAGATTGGGATTTTCGTAGGGATAAAGTGAACAAATGCCCCGAGTTTTGTGTTTATGTCCCACTTTATACATGAACTTTTTCGATTCAAGCTCTTGAGGTTTACTTTTCATAACTCAGCCATGCACGCCTTTAGAAAAGGTCACGCGAGATGGACAAAACGCCGTTAAACGCACATTAAACACCCACACGTGTTAGAATTTGCAGCTTGGTTGTGACTTTTTAGAGATGAGCATGGTGACCACATAAATAAATGTTAGGGGTATCTTGGGATCAAAAAAAATTCCCGAAGGAGACAAAATGGGCCATACGCACAAAACTTCGAGAACATTGTGCACCTATCGGGGCCTGTATCATCTCATATGATAACCAAGATTTTACACAATATCAGCAATCACTAATGTTTTTGGTATAACAGCCATTTTCTGGCTGATATATATACTTGGAGATTGTCTATCCAGATTTAGTCCCTCTAAAAATGAAATGGGGAACATGATAATGCCACCATACCCATGTGATTATATGTCTTAAATTTCTATTTCTCATATATGACAATTTGAACCCCTTATTAATGTCTTAATCCAGTTGACAAACCAAACTCTTTTTTTCGATACCAGCTTATCATCCCACTAACATCATGGATCTTGCACCTTGTTGATTTATATAATCAAAGTCTTTGTTTGGTGGTTATTGTGATTTGGTGAATCTCAATAGAGAAAAGGATTGCATTTTTTTAGTTGCTTTTGTGAGTTGCCTCATGAGATGAGGCAAATGTGAGGTGGGAGGAAAAGACTAGAGAGAGGACAGTTGTGTGTGTACCTAAACTTGGGTGGAGTAGGCATCAAATTCTTATCCTTGAAAATAAGGATCATCTTCCAATCTTTGCATCCATTCACCTCTTTGCAGCTATTTGCTACTACTACGCCATTAGATCACGGCAAACTTTGATAGACATGAACCCGACCTTTTGTGTATTTGGGTTGAATATAATTGTGTTTAGGTCAGAATTCGTGTTGGCCAACCTTTCGTTTAATAAACGGGTTATGACCATATTAATCCACATAACAACACGAAATTGATCAGGAATTGATTGATTTGGTGTATATCGATTAATAT
Source organism: Tetrastigma voinierianum (assembly GCA_016808115.1). Lineage (NCBI taxonomy): Eukaryota > Viridiplantae > Streptophyta > Magnoliopsida > Vitales > Vitaceae > Tetrastigma > Tetrastigma voinierianum. Next base: position 44,282 of record JAEQBH010004098.1, read on the forward strand.
TTAACCCATATTAACTGTTTAATGGGTTATTTGTGTTAAATATTGATGGAGTTGATTATAATTCATATGATTTTATGACCAAATTAATAAACAGATTATACGTGTTGTATCGTGTTACCTATTTATTACTTAAGTCATGTTTAAATTTGTTATTTTTGAACCCGTTTATTATTCGGGTTGATAAATGCAATAGAACACTTGTCATTAACACGACCCATGGACACGAATTACCACTCTATCTACCTGTCATCATCCAAATCTAGCTCATCATACAAATATCTTCATCCTCATCATAATCAAGAAAATCAACTTCCATTGAGTGTTAGGTTACTTAGTAGTTAATATCATATAATATATATACTTGAATCTTCCAAAAAGAGAAAAAAGAAAAAAGAAACAGTCATTATTATGTTTAGACTGTTTCCAAAGAGAAAAAGTTTCTCTTTTCTTGATGTTAGGCCAATAGAATTCTATGGAATTTGAAGTAGTTTGGTAGCCCTTGGTGATGCAAGCAAAATTGCCTTTTCAATACTTTATTTTGCACTCATTTCTCATTTTTATCCTTAGTTGCTTCTTTTAATTGATCCACATATAATAAATTAAGGTGATCCAAAGTGGGTCAACGCCCTGAAAAACAAGCGTATTTATTTAACATTAAATATTCTAAGTTTTCTGAACTCCAGACTAGACATTCCAAGTAAAGAAAGGCTAGTGGAGCATTGACTCCTCTCCGCTCCACACATTACTTGTCACTTCTCCATTTTTCATATTACTATTTCCTTCGTCATCTTTTCAATTTATTTGAAAAGACCAAAATTTTTGGAACCAATCTCTTGATTTCAAAAATATTTAGTGAAAAAGATAAAATATTTGATAAATGGATTTCAACAAACCTTAGGTTCGACCTTCTCGACCTGCATGAACCAATGGTCTGTCACCATGAATCTCCTCCCCCTATGAATGTCGGAGGATGATGTGCCTTAAACCTCTTGAGGTTACTCGGACCTCCACAGTTTTCTTTGCCTTGGCCTATGCAATAACGGCTGACCGCAGTCTCTGACCTCAGCAAAGGCACATTTGGTCAAATACTAGTAGTGTCGAGCCGATTTACCAGAGTAGACAACCCTCGTCCTGCGCCCTCGACTAGCCATCTACACAAGTCAAATGACAAGTTAAATTCTAATGAAGTATCTCTAAGGCGTAAACATAGCCCCGAGATACTATTCATATATAGAAAAATATTTCATACACAATGTCCATGCATGCATAGGTAATGCAAGACAATAATTCAATATATTAAATCATTTGCAATAAAAAAAATTATTTTATAAAATTTCATTTTAAAATATTTTATTTCGTTTAATTGATTTTATTTTATTTTATTTTAAAAAATTTATTATTATTATTATTATTTTCCATTTCATTTTTTCTCATTCCATTCTTTGAAAACCACCAAAGAATATATATATATATGTATATATATATATATATTTTTTTTTTTTTTTTCATTTTTCGGAGACATCCACAAGGGGACGGATTCAATGTGCCCACCCCACTTTCCTAAATGGTAAGAAAATGGTTAGTTGTTAAAAAACAAAAAAAAAAAAAAAAAAAAAGTAAAAAAATGCATTTCAAAATATCATATTAAAAAAGTATATTTTTAATTATCAAATATATTTTTTGAAAATAAAACAACTGTGAGAGGTTAAATATGGTTAATTTATATAATAAAATGCTTAGTTTTCAAAAAGACATGTATAAGAGGAGGTCATAAGTTAGAGTTCAAGTGAGCATAATTTACTATATTATAATTAAAATATTTAGTTATAAAAAAAAAACAACCATGAGGCGATATTTAAATATATTTGATAATTATTTTTAAAAATGATTTTTGAAATTACATTTAATATTTTATAAGAAATTTTTTATTTAAAAATATTTATTTATTTTAACTATTTTACATGGCGTGTTATTTTGTAAATAATTTAAAAATAAGTGAGAAAATAATTAAAGAGAATATCATCTTTTAAGTCTTTAAGAAAAAAAAAGTTAAAAATTTTTTTTTAATTATTAAACATGACTAACTTGTGTGAGGATAAAAGACAACTTTGTGGAAAGTGAATGGAGTAAATTGCAGTGAGGTATTTGGGCGGCAATAGCTTCATGAGTAAGAGGAGTCAAGAGTTGAATCCATGCGTGCAAAGCTATATGCATGGTTCTCATGAATAAGCCACAATAGATAGATATGAGTGCATGGAAGAGTAGATGACAAGATTGAATTTGTGGCTTGATTGAAACAAATCAATATAGACATTTGAGGTAAAGATCATCATCATAATAATAAATTATGTTTGATTTGTTTAACTTTCCATGAGTATGTGACCTAACGCCTAACATAAAAGATGATGTGAAACATGATATTCATATATAAACTTGAGCTCTTAAGAAAATTAGTTGTTTAACATGAATAGAAAATTATTAACATTATTTTCCTCCTTTTGTTCTTCTCACAATTAATGATAACCAAAAACTGAGATATAATTTAACCAAACCAAAGTATATCTTACAGTAGTGATGTTCTGATTTTCTCCAACCATTTAATCGATCATACAAATATTGTCCGCTTAGGACCCTCAGTTTAACTTTTTATCATTCTCGGTTTGACATATCATCGCCGCCGATTCCCAATGAGAAGAGAAGCTACGTGACATTAAAATCTAGACCTCTTAGAAATTGGCGGACTTGGTTGGCTTCGGGTGGAAAGTATTATTAGCTCCACGATTCACGAGACATTGAAGCTGGAGAAGCTGAAGTTAATGGGTCTGAGGATCCAAATGTGAAAAAGGATGATGGTCACGAAGAAAATGAAGGTGCGGCAGTTGATCTGAGAGAGAGCGCTGCGTGGCTAGTTGATCTGTGGCATTTCTTCAACGGTTGCGGCATTGTGGTAAGTACATTGGAGACACTTTGATTTGAAGCATTGGGTAGAACTTGACTTGGAAGTAAACATAAGAAACTTGGAAGTAACTAATCCATTGTTTTGATTAGCATTGTTGGAAGGAGATCGAAGGAGAACATGCACAACGGAGTTGATGTTGAAATTTGAGCTTAGGTTGATGTTGTTAGTATCGACTTAGGATGGTCGATCTTGACCTACAATTCCATCTATTATCAAAAAAAAAGGGCATTTAAACAATGTTCAAAGCAAAAGGAATGAGTAATCAAACAACATATTTCCCAAACAAATAATCAAATGTTAGAAAAGTGAATCTTGACACTGCTTGAACTTTCTGGTTTTGGTTAAAAAGCCCAATTTTAGGCGAAAAAGATTCTGACAGCGGAAGCGAGAAGAAAATGTAAAGGGTGGAGCCTTTTTGACATCTTTTAGTCAAAACTAAACACGGGAGCTTGGGAAAGCGGCATTCAGTTCCTTTAGTGGAACAAGCTATCAAATGTTGAAGAAAGTGAGAAACTGGCCATTTATTTGCCTGATCATCTTGAATCTTGGTGCAAGCGGGAAGGTAAAGGCGGGTATTCTTCTGGCTGACAACATGAGTTCAGTTTACGCATCACTACTACTTTTGTTTAATATAAATTTGAAAGGACTTCTCGGAAGAAATTGAGGGCCTCTGCTTTGGCAACTATTTAATGACAGTCTCCTTACGATCCACCCGTTGGCTTATCCGACTTATGAAAAAAAAAAGGCACTTTTATTGGAATATATTTTATGACAAACAAGTACAAATTATGCAACCTAATAGTCCTGAGGAGAACAAGAATAAAGTTATTATAGCGTGTTGTTGAGAAATACGGGTCACCCTTGATTATCGAGAATCTGACAAACCATAACAAATGAAATTCTTGGTCAACGAATAGACCAAGGAAGAAACAAGTATACCTCATGGACACTAGCCGCAAGCCCTTTTTTTCTGTGTAGGAGAATGAATGGCCAATGAGAGTTCTTCAAGGCTGTCGCATTTTTTAACACTAGGGACGGGCGTCCTTACTTGAAATTTGTCGATCCAACATTCTCCCGGGCTTTTAGAGCACAATCCCATGCATTGATGGTGACAACAGCCGGGTGATTTCTCTTTCTCCATTGCAGCAGCTAGTTTGAGTTGAGATGATTTTATATGGTTATAAAATGAAATAAGAAACGTTTATTAAAGTTTGGAAAGGAAAATGCAAATACATTCTTTATTTTTTTAAAAAAATTCATGGATAACCAAATAAGATAAAATTTATATATTCCCTTTTTTTTACCTCTTTCTTTCCTTCCATTTTTTTTTTCTTTTAGGTAGTAATGTTTGGTTGACAGTAAGTACTAAGGAAAAAATTTATTAGGAAAATTATTTTATTTTATTTGGAAGTCTATATGTATATAATTATTCTAGTAATGTATTTTTTATATGGTTATAAAATATGGAAATAAGAAACATTTATTAAAGTTTTGGAAAGGAAAAATACAAATACATTCTTTATTTTTAAAAAAATTCATGGATAACAAATAAGAGAAAATTTATATATTCCCTTTTTTTACCTCTTTCTTTCCTTCCATTTTTTCTTAGGTAGAAATGTTTGGTTGGCCAAGTAAGTACTAAGGAAAAATTTATTAGGAAAATTATTTTATTTTTATTTGGAAGTCTATATGTATATAACTATTCTAGTAATGTATTTTTTATATGGTTATAAAATGAAATAAGAGAACGTTTATTAAAGTTTTGGAAGGAAAAATACAAAATACATTCTTTATTTTTTTAAAAAAATTCATGGATAACAAATAAGAAAATTTATATATTCCCTTTTTTTACCTCTTTCTTTCCTTCATTTTTCTTTTAGGTAGTAATGTTTGGTTGACCGTAAGTACTAAGGAAAAAATTATTAGGAGGAATTATTTTATTTTATTTGGAGTCTAACCAATCAAAAAAAAATAAATATAACAAAAATACAAAACAACTATTGTATATTCATTATTTGAAACATCACATATGACACACATGGCCTTTTATTCACTGCTGCCCCTCTAAGAGCAAATCGATTTCCTGTTGAGAAAATTACAAATCAAATTACCAACTAATCAAGAAGTATATAATCGTAACCATAGCTGTTTAGTCTCTTAGCAAATACGCGAACTGTATATTAAGACTTAATCATTGCATTTTAAAATGAAACCTCTCAAATTTATTCTACCATATCGAACTAAGGCTCTAACCCATAGCCTAAGAGTCGTGTATCCTTATGAAAATGAGTGTATATAAAGACCCTCAATTCTTTATCTCTTTAGTGGGACAAGATTAAGGGGTTTGAAGAATAAAAGAAAAATTTCAGCTTGCAAGATTCGAGACCTAGGTCCTAAGGACTAATAGGTAGGGTTCTTAAGCCGCTATGCCCGACTTGAGTTTTGGTGAATGTTGGCAAACAAATTTATAATATTCATTTCTAAAATTATTACAATATAAATGTAAATATTATTTTTTTCATTTTCAATAAATTTTATGTTTTCCTGAAATTTATAATACTAAATTATGTTTTAAAAAGAAAATTTAAAATTTTACTTTCAATAAAGATTTAAATTTTCAATAAATTCTCCTTTTATAGTATTTAGAAATTTCTTTTTCAATGAAAGTTAAAATATTGATGCGACTATATAAAAATAAATAAATAGTAATGTATTTTTTATATGGTTATAAAATATGAAATAAGAGAAACATTTATTAAAGTTTTGGAAAGGAAAAATACAAAATACATTCTTTAGTTTTTTTTAAAAAAAATTCATGGATAACCAAATAAGAGAAAATTTATATATTCCCTTTTTTTACTTCATTCTCTCCTTCCATTTTTTTTTCTCTTAGGTAGTAATGTTTGGTTGACCGTAAGTACTAAGGAAAAAGTTTTTTAGGAAAATTATTTTATTTGTTGGATGTCTAATAAAAATCTCAAAAAAAAATCAAATACAAGCAAAATTACAAAAGAGCTGTATGTATTTTCAATTTATTTAATTTGAGGATGGAAAAATAACTTATTGACTTTTATACTGTATTTTTAATTTTCTTTCCTTCTTTATATACTTTCACGGAAAAAATATACCAACAATTATGAACTACGAGAGTACAAAAGGCAACTAGGGCTATAACCAAGCCAAGCTGCTCGGCGTTCGGCTCGTTAGAAGCTCACTCGAACTCGTTTATTAAGTTAAACGAGCCAAGCCCGAACATCATTTTGAGGCTCGTAAGTTAAATGAAATTTGAGCCGAACAGCCTCGAGCTCTATTTGATAGAGTACAAATAAACGGCTCATTAGAATAGGCTCGTGAGCAAGCTCGTTAACAGGCTCATGAACATGGAAAGCTTGATACACAACAAATTTTTCCTTCAAATGAACATAATGAATATTTTAACTCTTGAGCACAATCAAGTTAATTGAACTTTTATTGTCTTATCTTTTAATTTAGTTGTATGTTGGCTATTTTAGATGAACATTTTTTAATTCGAACATCATTTTGAGGCTCGTAAGGTTAAGCAGTAGAGCACAGCACCTCAGAAACTCGGCTCGTCGGCTCTTAAATGACTGAAGTGAAACGAAAGCTCGTTAACCAGGCTCGTGAGTAAGCTCATTAACTAGGCTCGTGAACAGGCTCGTAAGTTAAACGAGCCGAGCCCGAGTACCCTCAAACTCGGCTCGTCAGCTCGTAAACAGGCTCGTGAATAAGCTCGAACCTACTCCTTTAAAACCGAGCTGAGCCAAGCTTGCCTAATACTACCTTCAAACTCAGCTCAGTTTACACCCCTAAAAGGCAAATTTGGTCATTAAAGCATTTTCATATCCATTTAAAAAAAAAAAAAAGCGTCGTCTTTTCCAAAAAATAATTAGATATTTTAAGAAAATATAATTAGATTTTAAAATGAATATAGAAGGAAAAATAATTAGATAATTTATGAAAATATAATTTGATTTTAAAATGAATGTAAGATATTATAGTATATTAAAAAAAACATTCGTCTTTTCAAAAATATAATTAGATATTTCAAAAATATAATTAGATTTTAAAGGAATGTAATAGGAAAGGGGAAAAATAATTAGATAATTTATGAAAATATAATTTGATTTTTTAAAAGAAATTATAGATATTATCGGTTTCTAAGTGTTTTTTTAGGATTCAAAAACGTTTTTCATAATTTTACGAATGCCCTTTTTTCTCCAAAAAAACACTTAAAAGTATTTTTAGGCCTAAAAATACTTATAAGAATTAATATTAAAAAAATCTATAACTAATATTATAGATTAATAATTAAGGAGCGTATTTCAAAATAATAATAATAATAAACAATAATAATTAGGAATTTGTCAAAAAAAATAAATTAATAATACTTGACCAAAACCTATATAAAATTTATAATTACGTGTTCATCATGCAAAAAAGGCAGGGCATAAGGAGAAAGGGGTCCCAGTTGGAGTCTAATAAAGATAATTTTATTATTATAACTAAAGTATTTAATTATAAAAAAACTTATAATTATGTCCTATTATAAAAAACTATTGTTGAAAGGCTATTAGTTAATAATTTCATGAAACCTATACAAACTAGGTTTCAATAAAGGCGACGGAGAAAGGTTTCTTACCTCCCATGTCTCTCGGGATCCAAATTAATAAATTTGTTCTTTCTCAAAAAAGAAAAAAAAGAAAAAGGAAAAGAAACAAAAAGTTGTTTTATATTATATGTATATAATTATTTAGTAATGTATTTTTTATATAGTTTATAAAATATAAAATAGGAGAAACATTTATTAAAGTTTTGGAAAGGAAAGATACAAAATACATTCTTTATTTTTTTTTAAAAAAATTCATGGATAACCAAATAAGAGAAAATTTATATATTCCCTTTTTTTTACCTCTTTCTTTCCTTCCATTTTTTTTTCTTTTAGGTAGTAATGTTTGGTTGACCGTAAGTACTAAGGAAAAAAATTATTAGGAAAATTATTTTATTTTTTATTTGGAAGTCTAATAAAAAATCTCAAAAAAAAAATCAAATATAAACAAAATTACAAGAAGCGTATGTATTTTTCCAATTTATTAATTTGAGGATGGAAAAAATAACTTATTGACTTTTATATGTATTTTTAATTTTCTTTCCTTCTATATATACTTTTCGGGCAGGATTCGGACGTCGGCCGAAAGGTTTCCGGTCCCGGTTCTGACTGAGTGGTGCCATTTGACCGGTCATGAACCGGCGCTGGAACCCGGCGACGGTTGGACCGGTGGACCGCTCCAGACGAGAGCAGGTTCTATGTGAGGCGGATGGTCAGTGACTCAACCATTAACCATTTAAAGACCAGCTCATTATACATTTAAATGAAACTCTTAGAATTTCATTACCCACATATCATAGGCTGATTCTAACTGTAGCCTTGAAGTCATTGTATCCTTATGAAAATGGAAGGGTATATAAAGACCCTCAATTCTTTATCTCTATCCCATGTGGGACAAAATTAAGGGGGTTTGAAGAATAAAAGAAAAAATTTCAACTTGTAAGATTCGAACCTAAGTCCTCAAGGACAATAGGTAGGTTCTTAAACCACTATGCCAAATTAAGATTTGATGAATGTTGGCAAACAAATTTATAATATTCATTTCTAAAAATTATTACAATATAAATGTAAATATTATTTTTTCATTTTCAATAAATTTTATGTTTTCCTGAAATTTATAATACTAAATTATGTTTTAAAAAGAAATTTTAAAATTTTACTTTCAATAAAGATTTAAATTTTCAATAAATTCTCCTTTTATAGTATTTGAAATTTCTTTTTTCAATGAGGATTAAAATGTGTCTGACTATATAAAAATAAATAAATAGCATTATAAATATTAAATTATATATATTTAAAAAATAATTTTTATATTTTAAAAATATAAATTATATATTTATGGCGTCACGGTTCAACAGCGGTTCGAGCCGCCGGTCCGACAAGTGAACCATGAACGGGAAACTTTTCGGTTCAATCACTTGGTCAGTTTTAAAACATTGACTTTTCTGAAAAAAGATATACCAACAATTATGAACTACAAAAAATTTAAAAACTAGCTGGTCATTAAACATTTTCATATCCATTTTACAAAACTTATTCAAATAATAATAATAATAATAATAATTAGGAATTTGTCAAAAAATAAATTAATAATATACGTGAGACCCCAGAAAATCCATGTTTTAAGGAATGATAAAATGGTAATTTTGGTTGAAAATCCGAATTTTTTAGATCGGATGTGAAACGGACTTAGTAGTTGGAATAGATCGCGAAATCTAGCTACTACGTGAATTTCGTGTCGAGGCAGGTCGAAATTTCACGTTTTTCGAGGCACCGAGAGGGATGTAGGACACTTGACACGTTTTGGGTGGCCAAGAGGCGACACGTGTCCAGTGCAGATGCAGTCAAACATTGAGCTCAAGTGGGGCTCACATGTGACACATGGCATCATGCCATTAGAGGGAAATCTAAAGTGGTTGGATAGAGGGATAGTGTAATCCTCTCGACCAAATAGAAATTTGACATGTATGGCATTGAGAGGACTTTCTCTTGTCCCCAATGTAGCGCCCCAAAACCCGGGAGTCCGTTGACTACCCGTCAACCAGCGGAATACAAGTGGAGGTCGGTTGGGCCTCCACTTATGTCCATGAGTTAACTGGTGGTAACAGACCGAAGTTTGAAACGATCACGGCTGCTATTATCGAGCTTAGGTATACGAATACCTAGGGAGCTCGGGTTTGGGTATCCACATTACCACTAGGTGGTATGATGTGAATATGGGTATATGAAACCTATATGGATGAAAAAAAAAAAAAAAAAAAAAAAAAAAAAAATTAGGTTTAGGCCATGGTTGAGGAAGAGCATCACTACTAGGTGTGGTTGATGTTGAGTTTAGGTATGGGATTACCTAGGAAAATCAGGACAAAACTAAGACACTGTGCACGATGTGTTGAAGTGTTTTGTGATTGGATTTTTGTGAAGTGTGCTTGCATGCTTGGTTGTGCATAACATGAATTGTTAGGTGTTATGTGATTGAAATTTTATGAGTTATATGCTTGGTTGATAGCATAGGATGATGTGTGGAACATTTTGGGTGTTTACAGTGTGTAAACTTGAACCAAGGAAATAAACAAAATAAGTTCATAAATTTATTTGGTTTAGAGGTGAATAAATTTAATTTTTAAGGTTTTCTTGTGTAAAAGCAGAAGAAAGAGATAAATAAAACAAATTTACAAAATTTATTTGGGTTGGAAAATGAGAAGAAATTTTAAAGTAAAAAATAAATTTTGGTTAAATTTATTTGGTTATATGGAGAAAGAAAATAATTTTCTAAGATTTTACAAATGGTAAAATTGAAGAAAATGGAAGAAAATAAATTTTATAAATTTATTTGAGGGAGAAATTTTCGATGAAAAACTGGAAAAATAAATTTTATAAATTTATTTGGTTATGAGGGAGAGAAAATAATTTTCTAAGGTTTTATGGTGTAAATTTAAGAAAAATGGGGTTAAATAAATTTTATAAATTTATTTGAGTATTAGAGAATGTGAAAAAAAAAATGATTTTTAGTGATTTTTGATGATTTTTCATACTGCTGGAAATAATGAAAAATGATAATAATAATTATAATGAAAAAAAAAATTATGGGCAAAATCGTTTGCAGGCTCTTTGCCCAAATATATTGTGAGAAAAAAAATAATTTTTATTGCAATACAGTTTTTGTATTGCAGGGAAGAAAGATTGAAGGGCTGGAGGCATTGTATTGTGAAATTGTATTGCAATAGGCTAGTGGGTTGGCAATTGTATTGCAATACAATTGTGAAGCGAGAAGCAGACAGTCTTTGTATTGCAATACGATCCCACTTTGTAGCCACGATCTGACCGGGGCTGGGCGTGGCGGCGCGGGCGCTAATTTGGGGCGTGCGTGGGGCGCAGTGGGCGCGCGGAGCGGCAGCCCAGGTGCGCGAGTGCGAGCGACTGGGCGGGCGCCTGGGCGGGCGCGGGCGGCGGCGAGACGACGGCGACTGCGGCGCGGGGAGTCTTGGCAATGAGGGGCGCGACCGGCCAGCGCGGCACAGGCGGCCCCAGGCGTGTGAATGCCTTGGGCAGTGCACTCGGTGCACTCGGCCCATTTTCGATCCGTTTTGACTCGTTTTTTTCCTGAGTCACTAAATGAACATTGTTCATTGTAAAATAAATTTTGAAAAAAAAAAAAAAATATTTTAAATTCAATTAAAATAAATCAAATCAAATAAATTTTGATAAAATTTTTGAAAAATAAAATTTTCAAAAATAAATTTTCGAAAATAAATTTTGTTGAACAATATTTTAAAGTAAAAATTGATTGCGTATACCTTTGGGTTATGTGTGATTAGTGTCTCGAAATTGTGTTATGCCTTAGAATCTTTGTATTGAGTTTAACTACCATTTGAAATGGTATTACTTGCTTGATAGTTGCGTCAGAATTATATGCATGGTGTAATGCACATTATAAGAAAATTGAATACTAAGGTTAGGGATTATGACCTTAGGGATTTAGATACTTGAAATGAACAAGAAAGTTTAAAGACCTTATTGAAATAAATGAATCAAGTGGTTGAAATTTAGCGCCACTTAGGAAATGAGCAGATTGAGTTAGGGGTGTCAAGTCTATTAGTAATTGGCATGCATTTGCTAGTTGAGGCGAAATGAAAATTACATGAATACGTGTTGCCATTTGACCAATGTAGATGGCTAGTAGAGGCGAGGCGCCTTAAAGAGACGAGCGTCACGGGACCTTGGTCGGAGCCGCAATCCCGGTGTTTGATCGGCGGACTTTTCTTGAAATTTGTAGGTATTCGAGAATGCTATGGCGCAATTTGGTATAGCATGTAGACAGGGAAGATCTAGTAACCTCTACAGGGTTTGGGCGTATCATCCTCCGACCTTCACAAGAGGGAGGGGAGACCCGGGTGTTGACAGGACCATTGGTTTACATGCGGAAACGAAAGTGTTAGAGGCTATGGAGATTACCTCTGACGCGACCCGGATTAGACTAGCTGCGTTCTAGCTGGAGAATGAGGCCTATATATGGTGGAAATGGGCAAGGACCTCTAGAGACCTTAGAGGAGCCGTTGTACGTGAGTTCTCCCCTAGGGATTAGGGCGAGAATAAGGATGATATGTCGAGGTTGCGAGTTGGAGATCTCGGGGACTCTACTCACAATGGACTTGAGAATTATGGACATGTCAAAATTCGAGGTCATCCTGAGGATGGATTGGTTGATAGCTTACAGGGTCGTCATCGATTGTGAGCGTAGGAGGATTACCGCCTACACGCAGGATGGTACTCCTGTGGTATTTCAGGGGGCAAGCACGATATTTTCCTAAACGTTATGCAGTCCAGAAGTGTCGGGACAGATTAAGCGGGTTAGGCTGCGAGCCTACTAGAGGACGAGGTGAGACCAAACTTAGATGTGCCGGTAGTGTGCGAGTTTGTGGATGTTTTCGGATAGGCTACGGAATTTACCTGCGCATAGGGATATAGACTTCGGTATTGAGTTACACCCTGGTATTTCACCCATCTCTATGACTCCGCATAGGATGGCACCGGTTGAGTTGCAGGAACTCAGAGTCCAGCTACAGGAGCTATTGGACAAGGGTTACGATCAAGAATCGGTACCCATTGCCGAGGATTAAAGATTTATTTGACCAGTTGAGAGGAGTGCGAGTCTACTCCAAGATAGACCTCCGCACTGGTTACCATCAACTAAGGGTTAGGGAAATGGATATCCCTAAGACAGCGTTTAGGACGCGTTATGGGCACTTTGAGTTTACGGTGATGCCCTTTGGATTGACCGAATGTCAATCTTCGAGATACGTAGAGAGAGATTCCGCCTACGGGATATGGACTCCATGGTTGGGACGGCCCTGACCATAGAGAGAGATTGAGGATACTTGGAACACTCGGGATGCGGGTGTAGGTAGCAAGAGGGAGGATCAGCTTTCTCCTAGTTCGGGGAAGAATGAAATGCTTACCTTCATCCTGGTTTCAAGACTAAGGCTGAGATTGGGCATAGTGGCAAGGATTGCCCGGAGTAAGGGATCCCAGAGACTTTGGGGCAATCTGATCCGATGGCCGTGAGACGGGAAATTATACGGTTCATTCCTCCGCTGAATGCAGGTCAGGAGGAACTAGTTTTCGATTCGGGTGCTATACAAGCACTTCCAACAACAGGTAGGCGGAGGGACGAGGTGTGGGTCGAGAGTCGAGACGGATCGGAGTTGCGCGATTGGGCGTGGTGGACTTTAGGATGGTAGACTGGTTGTTGATTGTCGGGCTTGACATGGATGAGTTGACAACCATCGGGTTGTCGATGGTGAGACCTTGGCCAGGGTCGTCATGCAGACACGATATTGGTTGGGCAGAGGTTAAGGCCTTTCGGCCAAGTATGTTCTTCCTAGGATGTAGGGTGATAGTTGACCTGATAGGTCGGGATTATGAGTGAGAGGTCTCCGAGATTCTGCTCATGGTGAGAATCCTAGGTTATTAGGTGTAAGAAGCAGGTAGGAGATATCTGAAATTTTGTGTGAATGGAAGGGGCTAGAAATGTAAGCGAAGAGTTATGTAGTGGGATGAAAACACCTTTGTCGGGTTATCACGTAGACTTAGAGTTAAGTGATGAGGTCGGGAGTGACTCGAGATTTGGATACCCGTTGGAAGTGGCGTTGGATGTTGAGCTGGCAGAGCTTGGTAAATGGATGTCATCGTGGCATGGATTGGTTAATAGTCCATTGGATTGTCATTAATTGTGACCTTAGAGAGGTTAGCGGTTACAACAAGGGTTGTGTAGGGTTACGTGTTGTGAGTGATATGATTATCACCAGATTTCGGACGAAATTCTTTAAGGAAGGTGAGAATGTAAGGCAGAAATTGGGATTACGGAATAAGGGCAAAATCGTAATTTTGATTACCGAAATTATAATTACGGTTAAAGTCGTAATTAATTCCCTAGATCTCAGATGGCCAAGCGGTTACCTGGTTAAGGTCGTCTCATGAAATCTAGTTAGCACGTGGAAATTTCCTTGTTCTTTGAACGGTCGAGTCGACACGTTTTTCGAGCATCGCGTTTCGGGTGCAAATAAATCGATTACCGATGCGACGAAAGGCACATATAGCATGTACTCATGTACCATAAAATTAGTATGAGTAGAGAAATGATAAAAATGGATAGAGGTAGTGCCGAGATATCAAATACGAAAGAGGGACATAAAGATTTTTAGATTTGATTAAGTCTGAGACAAATTAATGTATAGTTCTCTTCTCCCTCATTAAGTCAAATAGACAAAAGCGTGAAGCCAAATTTGATTGGAGATGCAGTGGCTGTGCATGGGTTTTTTCTAGAGAAGGTCTGCTACCTGCAGGTTATCTCCTTGATCGGACCCGTTAGATTTGACGGACGAGAAGAAAACGTTCTCGCAGGAAGCGGGCGCTGCGCGTGGACCACGGGTTTGCGAGTTTTGACAACTCAAGAGTGGGATTTTCTCCCTACTTGCGTTTTATTCCCATTTTTAAGGGTTTTCGATGTTTCCGGTTGGTTGAGGCCGTGGTAGTTTGTTCAGTCAAGCAGGAACGTTGTGAGTTTTGAGATTTGTGGAGTGGCGTGTGCCCATAAATTTAGGCTGTTTGGGTCTTTAATTCAAATTTTGCTTTAAATCATGTGCTTGATGTGAATAAATGCAGAATGAGTTGTTGATCGGTCCCGAAACATGGGATCGGAATTATGGAGATTTTTAGGTTTGTCAGCAGCCGATCCGAGCTGTTAATGAGGCGATGGTGTGGAATTTATGCATTAAATTATGCTTTGGTGTTTATAAGATAGGAAATTGGTAAGAAATTCGGTTCCAAAAGGTGGAACCGAGGTTGGATTATAATAAACAGGGCATTAGCCTTCTTAAGAATTCGGGGCCCCATTAAAAGCAGTCCCGGGTTTGTGTGAAATGGCCATAAAGGCCCATGTATTTTGGCATTGAAATTGTGTGGATTGAATGACTTGAGTTGTGTGGAATTAAATAGGTTAATACATGAATTTAATGTGTTAATATAATGACATAATTATATAAAAATATAATTGTGTTTGTAGGCCATTGAGATGATTTTAAAATGTTAATGCATAAGCTTTATGTATTAACATGAGGTCACAATTATGTGGAATATAATTGTGTGTGTAGGTCATTGGAGATGAGTTGATCATTAGCCCAAGTGAGCTAATTTTGATGTGATATATGAGTTGTATAATTACATAACATGATTGTGTGATTTGATTTATGCGAGTATATTCATGTTGATATATTTGCATGTGATTAGGCTGCATGTTGGAGCGCGCCACATGTGCATTCCATATGCAACTTGGAACATCCTAGGATTATAGGAGTTAGTGTAGTGAGATGAGTCCTAAACAAGGTTCGGAGGGTAGTCTAAAATGTAAATTATCGGAGAATTAGTCAAATCAAATAATATATATCAGCCGTCGGGCGGCCCGGTTGATATTTATTCATGGATGAATCAGCGAAACAAATAATATATATCAATCGTCAGGTATTGGGTGATATATATTCATGGGAGGTTGTCCACTAATAATAATAATTCTCATGCGAGGCTTAGGCGAGTGTGAGAGAGATACGATGAGGACTCGGGATGCGAGTTGGTCATGCTGGAGCATTCAAGTAGGATCATGCATTTGCTTGAATGGGTGTTTACTTTGGAACATTACCTTTTGCACTTAGGTGGTGAGTAGCCCACTTAGAATGATTCTCCTGCGAGCTAGCTCACCGATCGTGGGACCTTTATTTTACGGAATTACGGGGCATGCGGGACCGGCGCGTCGTAGAGGTAGTCTTAAGTAGGGTTGTGACTTTGATGATTTGAAACATGTATTAGAATTCTCTAATTTTGATGTATGTTGTATAAGAGTAAATTATTAACTCTTTTGAAACTATTGGATATAGTTGTTGTAGTGTAGGAGTGGTTATGGGCCCAAGTGGCGGTTTACACTCATATTGTGAATATATTGAATTTGTTTGGAGACGGTGTTGCGGGTTTTGTAGTGGGTAGAGCTCCGTACAAGGGCTACGCCGATTTTCTAAAGTAGCGTCGGGTAACTTGAGCCTCCACTTGTATTCAGCCAGTTGGGTAGTCAACGGACCCCCCCGGGTTTGGGCGTCACGATGCGACCCGATGCGGTTTTGGGAGGGAAAGGAAAGAGAGAGACCCGGCTAGAAGAGATAGAGAAGAGAGGGTTTTTAGAGGCTCCACCTTCTCTGCCAAGTTTCGGCGATTGGACCGGCGAGCTCCGACGAGGCAAGAAGCGAAGTTACTCCCCCCCGCAGCGAGGACTACGTGGAACACCAATTTCGGGGAGTTTCGACAAACTCCGGAAAGGTAGGGGTTTTTCTCCTACTTGCTTTACTTTTGCAAGGGCCGTATGGTGAGGTTTGTTGTTTGGATGACCGTGGTTTCGAGTTCCAGGTTGGTCAGTAAAGAAATCCTAGAGTGTTTTGGGCCCGGTCCGCAGATTTGTTTGGAGTGATTTGTGTGTGATATTGTGTTATTGCCATGAGTGAATAACATACTAAGTGTGATTTTGTGGGCGGTTCCAAGATGGTATCGGATTGGCTCTGCTTAGCCCGTGTATTTAAGTTTATGTTATTGTTGTAAATAGAATAACATGATTTATGAACTAATTACGTTAATATATGCATGAGTGATATATTAGCATGTGTTGAATGTTTGTGTGTCATTGCACATTGCACTTAGGTGGGGAAGTAACTTAAGTAGGGAAATTCTACTCTTTGGGCATTGCTCACCACAATAGAATATATTTTTAGGTCTTGAAGGCGTGCCCAGGGATGGGACGCATCCGAGGCCTTAGAGGCGAAGAGAAGCTTGACCAAGATGGCCTTATCTTGTATTTTCTAAAATTACGGGCAGAGACCCATTTTTTTGTATAAATTGTAAACAAATAGTAATTAAATCATTTGTATAAAATATACACATTTTATGAGTAGGATGTAGGCTGATGAAGTATATTTGCATGTATGGGTCTCATAACATGGAGACATCTTAATTCCGCGGAGTTGTGGTGGTCAGCGGACACCTGGTTTGGGAAATGCTAACCCCAGACCAGCCTATACAAAAAATTTATAATGCGTGTTCATCATGCAAAAAGAGCGGGGCATAAGGAAAAGAGGGAGTGCGATTGGAGTCTAATAAAGATAATTTATTACATTATAACTAAGTGTTTAATTATAAAAAAAACTTATAATTATATTCTAATAAAAACTATTGTTGAAAGGCTATTAGTTAATAATTTCATAAAATCTTGGGGTATAAGCCGGAGTACATGATTATGAAATATTTAAAAAAATTTTTTTTTAAAATTGTTCCCTTGATATTTTGCAAATAAAAATTTGTTTGAAAACCTATAATATTTTAAATATTTTAAATAAATTTATTTTTTTGTTTTATTATGAATCATTTATTTGTTTGCATGAATATATATATATATATATATATATATATATATATATATATATATATATATATATATATATATATATATATATATATATATATATATATATATATATTTAAATCATTTAAACGGTGAAAACCATAGAAAGTAACAAGCGAATGTTTTTAGGCTAACAGATGTTATTTAAAAACATAGCATTTTCTATTTTAGAACATAAAATAATTTTATCAAAAAAAAAAACATAATATAAAAACAATTTTGATATTTTAAATATGGTTTTTACTTTTATTTTAGAAAATAATATAGCTATTCTTGAAAATAGTTATTAAACAATCTTTTATAGTCATGAGTTTGATTTTATGCAAGAATTTTATTTTATTTTTATAAAATTATTTATGAGGATAAGTAATGAAAAATTATCCTTTCATTATTTTAATCTATTTGATGGAGTGAGTTTATAATAATTCTCATTATTTTATCTTTGATAATTTGAAATATTTATCATAACTAATATAAATGTACAAAAAAGTATTTTATTACATTACATGGCTCTATATAATAAATATTATTATATTCAATATTTAAATATAAAAATAATTATACATTTTTGTATCTGGTTTCAAATTATACACCAATATACTTCGGATACATGTTCTTATAGGCGATAAAAATATTTACAACTTGAAACTATGTAAAATTAAGAATATACTTTTTAATAAGTGAAAATTATTATTTTATATGATATTATTATTATAGCTTGAAATTCAATGTAGGATATTCTACATTTTCTTCAAGTAATATTCATCAAAATGCATAATGTGTACATATAATAAACTTTTGTAAGTCTGTTACATTAATATAATGAATATGTTATGTTATGTATTTATGTAAGCTTAACATAAGGGATATTTTTGTCTTTTTTTGTCGAGGGTTGGGGTGTCAAAGCGAACTCATGCACACACGAAGATCTTTTAAGTTATCTGTCAAAACTAATCCCCATTTCAAACGGGATAGACCCACCGAGAGCGGTAAAGTTCTACCGCTTACGTGCATTCTCGGTTCTCGAACTAGAGACCTTTGGTTAAAATAAGAGACCATAACTATCTCTACATGTTCGGTGGTTAGGGATATTTTTGTCTTAACAAAGGGGATTACTATTTCGTTGCATGATATTTTTGTCTTAACAAAGGGATTACTATGTCATATTTTTAATGGTTTGGGAATTTTGCTTCTATTATTATTATTTTTTAAAATGTATATAAGAAGTGTCAAAAGATTTCAATTACATTAAAAATAATTTCAAATCAGTGATCAAGATTTTTTTAAAAAAGTTTATTATTTAGAACAAATGATAAAAAAATCGTGAAATATCGTTTGATGATATGTATCGATCGAACTCCAAATGATTAATGGCTTGTTTGAATGGAAAATGGGCAAAAGCGGATGTTTCGTCGATATATCGGTGGTCCTTGACCGATATTTTGGCAACACAGTTAGAACATGTCGAGTGCGGTCATGCGCCTAGAGGAGTTGTGGATATCACAGATGGAAATTGGCTATTTTTAAATTGGTTCAACCGCAGTGGCCTTAATTTAAAACTTCCCTCGTCCAACCCTGACTCCAATTTCTAATTAAATAAATTATAAATTTAGTTTTTTTTTAAACACAATAAAGTAAACTATCAATTGGGACTTGAACCGGAATTGTCTCCTTCCTATATATATATATTTTATAAGCGATGAGCGTTCACCATATCGGACTAATCCTCATTCAAAACGGGATAGACCACAAGACGGTAAAGTTCTACACATATACAATTGCATTCAGTTCCCGAACTTCGAAGACCTTTGGTTAAGAGAGACCATAACTATCTCACCTACATGTTGATGGTTAAGGGGATATTTTGTCTTAACAAAGGGATTATTATTCGTTATGATATTTTGTCTTAACAAAGGGATTACTATTTCATTGTATGATATTTTTGTCTTAACAATTACTATGTCATATTTTTAATGGTTTGGGAATTTTGCTTCTATTATTATTATTTTTTAAAATGTATATAAGAAGTGTCAAAAGATTTCATTTACATTAAAAATAATTACAAATCAATGATCTAGATTTTTTTTTTAAAAAGTTTCGCTTATTTAGAACAAATGATAAAAAAAATCGTGAAATATCGTTTGATGATATGTATCGGTCGAACTCCAAATGATTATGGCTTGTTTGAATGGAAAATGGGCAAAAAAGCGGATGTTTCGTCGATATATGGGGTGGTCATCGACCGATATTGTGGCGCCCCACAAGCCGGGGGTCAGTTGACTCACGTCGACCAGCGAATACTCGTGAATGTCGGGTGACCCGACATTTTCTGGCATCGGGCGAAGTCTCCCCTTTGTACGGGGAGCTCTACCCAAATAAAAACAATATAAACCTGCATATACCTGTCCAAACAATCAATATATGCAATATATACCAAATATGGCCACGGGCCCATAACGATTACTCGATCTACATGCCATTCTGAATCGACTATATACCCAATAGTTTACAAGAATTAATATGTTTTCTCTCATGCAACATATATTAAAATGAAAAGCATTCTACTACATGTATACATCAAAGCCACATCCAGAAACTTTCTTAGCTCAGCCTCTAGGATGTAGTCTCCTGCTCCTGTACATGCAAACAAAGGGGGATCCACGACGGGGTGAGCTAAAGCTCGGTGGGAGAATCGCCTAAATGGGCTACTCACCACCTAAGTGCTAGGTGCAATGTTCCAAATTAAACACACATTCAAAACAAATGCATGATCCTACTTGAATATCCACGCAGCCAACTCAGATCCCGAGGAGTCCTCACTTGAGCTCTCTCACACTCGCTAAGCCTCGTATGAGAATATTGTAGTTTTAATAATGGACAACCCTCAGATGAATATATATCAATTGGGCCATCAAGCGATTGATATATATTATTTGTTTAATGGACTACCCTCCAGTGAATAAATATCAAGCCCAGGCAGCTCCGACCCGGTTGATAAATTTGGTTTGGACTACCTCCGATCATTTAATATTTTTAGACTACCCTCAGAACCATTTTCCTCTAGACTCATGTCATGCTGCTCCTAAAGTCTAGGATGTTAGGTGCATATGGATACATGTGTGTAATCTCACATGATCCTAATTCACAGTATAAATATATAAACATGCATATATTTACAAAACAACCAATTCACACAATCATATCATGTAAAATTAATTAATTCACACATCAAGATTAAGCTCACTTGGGCTAATGATCATATCTGGTAATTTAATTTCGTCATTTCGATGACATAATATTTCACAAAAATATATATTTTAAGAACACTATTAGGGAATAGTGAAACCCTTGTTACTATTCAGAAATCACAAAGCAATGATTCACTTAGTGAACGAAATCCCACGGCCATTCAGGCCCAAAAGCATATCAAGCGAGCATTTTAATGCACAATTTAACACCCATCATGACAACGACCCCTGAAATTACATTTTACGTGGTCACGGCCGAGAAAATCCCAAATAAATTCCCATGGTCGGTCCCATGTTTTGGGACCGATCAAAGCAAACCCCTCACGGCCTCAAATTATGGCTGTCAAAACCCTTAAAAATGGGAATAAAACACAAGTAGGGAGAAAATCCTACCTCGAGGAGTTTGAAGAAACTCCCAATCCAAGGGGTCCATAGCGTTGTCCTCGTCGCATTAGAACCTTCCCCTTCTTGCTCAGTCGGCCGTAGGCGGTCGGATGCCCGTGATTACAGAGAGAAGTTGCTCCTTCTCTCTCTAACTCTAAGAAATGCAAATACTTTTGAGAAGAATTACCCCCTCTGCGATTTTTGTCTCATTTAACATTTCAGGAAGACAACTATTCCTTGTTCGTCATTTAGTGACAAATCAAACTTAAAATGACATATGTCCACTCTTTTCACCCGGTTGATATTAGCACACCTGTGGGAGTCCACACCCTTCGTGACCACGGGGTGCCTTCAGTGGCCCACTATGGGGTCCTGCCCGTAACCCTTGGGTGCCCTTCAGGTGGGTCCACTCACGAGATATCATTGCCTCCACGGCGTTTTTCTTTCGCCTCAGTGAGACTCGAGACCCGGGACTAGGGCTTAAGGTCAATGGGGAATCTACTACCAGGCCGGGCTAGTAGCTCGGTTGGTACGAAGATACTTCCCGTTCAGACTAAAGACTCAGGTCGCGGGTTCGAATGCCAGGGAGAGCGAAAATGAGGATATCCTGAGTGAGCTTCCACACGAAGGGTACCCATGAGGTGGTCACGAAGGGTGGGGTCTCTGATAAAGGGCGCCTTTTGTTGTGAGACCCCCACCCGCCGTATTCCCACCTCATGTTGCTCAGTGCCTTCGCTCATAGGATATCCTCATTCCCAGCAATCACTCGCCTCCCGGGTGAGGCAGACTGGGTCTTTAGTCAATGAGGGGCTGTCTACGGTACCATGAGCTACTAGCTCGATTAATGCGGTGCTTTCCCATTGGACTAAGGTCCTGGGTTTATCTCTGAGGAGCGAAAAACTGATGAATGAGGATATCTATGGAGTGAGCTACCACACGAAGGGTACCCATGAGGT